>JALRMM010000648.1:0-14497 GCA_026122155.1 Zymoseptoria crescenta
ACCCTCGAGGTAGTGCCGCTAGTGTTTAAACGACTCTAATATAGCTATTAGCTCCTTATTAGGCGTATAATATCGGATCTCCGGTCCTACCTAGCTCTTAGAGTAGTATGCTATAGGGTACTAGTAGCGGTTACCCTCTACGTTATCCCTTAGCTATAGTAGGATGCCGGAGTATGCCGCATTAGATGCGTCGGTAATTACTATAATTGGTAGGGTTAGATCGAAGTGCTAGAGTAGCGGTGCATCTATAAAGGCCTGTTTTAGGTCTAAGAACGCCCTATCGGAGGCCTTATTCTAATCGAACGACCTATAGATTACTTGCCTCTTACTACGTTTCCCCTCTACAATTTAGCTACCGGATAGCATGTCGTTAAGGGGTCTCGCAATCTTCGAGTACCTATACATAAACCTTCGGTAGAAGTTCGCAAACCCTAGGAATACCTGTACGTCTCTATGGGACTTGGGTTTTAGCTAGTTACGGATCGATTCGATCCTTTTCTCGTCTATAATTACGCCGGAGGGCGTAACTACGAACCTAAGGAACTCCATACGATTAGTATGGAACTCGCACTTAGTTAGCTTCGCATACAGCTTCTATTCTTCCAACCTCTTAAGGACCTGCTTAATATAGCGTCGGTAATCTGTCTCGTTCTTCGAGTAGATAAGGATATTATCTAGATATACTACGTATATCGTGTTAACTAGTCTAGCGAGGGCCTTATTAATATAGGCTTAAAAGGTAGCTAGAGCATTAGCTAGACTAAAAGGCATAACGAGGTATTCGAACAAGCTATACCTCGTTTTGAAGGCTATCTTCCACTCGTCTCCTTCCTTAATCCTTATCCTATAATAGGCGTCCCTTAGGTCCAATTTGGTAAAGATTCGGGCCTAACTTAAGCGGTCTAGCATCTCGCTAATAAGGGGAAGTAGGTACCGGTTCTTTACCGTAACTCTGTTTAACCCCCGGTAATCCACGTATAGCCGCATCTTACTGTCCTTCTTTGGTACGAATAGGATAGGTGCCCTATAGGGGCTCTTACTGGGCCTAATCCAGCCCTTCTTTAGCGCCTTATCGATATATTCTCCAAGGATAACCAGCTCTTTCTATAAAAGGTTATATATCGGCATCTGTAGTAGGGTCTTCCCCTCTTTAACATCGATCGCGTGGTTATATTAGCTGTTGCGGGCGATAATGCCGGCTAGCTTCTCGCTAAATACGTCGTATTCGCGGTATTTAGTAGGTACTCGGTTAATATCCGCTTGTTCGACGGCGGCGATAGTAAGCATAGTCTTATAGACCTACTTTAGCAGTTCTCCGAGGCCCGGTTAACCCTCGTAGGCAGTATGATATCGCTCGTAGCATAATAGAGCCGTAACCTAGTGCTCGCATTATCTATTAGGGTCCAGCTCCGTCGGATCCCTATCCTAATTAGCGTGGATTACTATTAGTTCCGCGATAGCACTGTCCGGGGCGTTAATGTCGACTATCTCGGGGCTAAATAGGGCCTAGTCCTCGTCTTCCTCGACGTCCGCTCCTACTAAGAACTATCCGTCCTATTCGAAAGCGGCCTTACTACCGAAGATAGCGTGTAGTGCTATTCCTACGGGGTAGTCCCTTTGTAGCTAGTAATCCGCCTTTGCTTCCGCGTCCTCCTTATCGTCCTCGGCGGCCGCCTAGACGAACTATCCTAACCGGAAGTAGATAAGGGGGTTAGCGGCGAGGATCTAGTCCTATCTAAGCACTATATCGTACCCTATAAAGGCGGCCGCCTAGAAGGTCTGATTTACACCTCTTTTGTCCCCGTTAGAGTCCCTTACTAGGACTATAATATTATGCCCCTTATATACTATTATCTAGTAATCGTTAAGGAATCTAACACGCGGTGCGGGTGCTCTATTACTGGGTATCTAGAGAGATTGTACTTGATATTGCGCGATAAGGTTAATCTATACTCCGTAGTCGACTAGCGCCTTTAGCGTATATAGCTTCCTATCTCCGCTACGGATGTCTACGTTAATCGTAAGGCGTCTCTCTTTCCCTCTCGATTTCGGCCCTAGTTTAAGGGAGCTAAGTTGTGCTACCACAACTTTAACCGGGGCTACTCTTTTCCCTGTTCCTTATGCCCGGTTAGGGTACGGTTTATACCTAATACGGGGCTGTTATAGTTCGCGAAGTTTCCGCGTCCCCCTCGCTATCTAGGTCGGAAGCTAGCGCCTCTACCTCTCGATGCTAGTAGAGGGTTCGAGCTCGTCGAGGGTCCGCCTTAGGTCTATTCCGGGTCCTTCTTAGGCCTAATATCCCTTACTCTTAGTCTCCCCTTAGGGAAAAGCACGTTCTTATATACCGACGTAGCCTCTATAAGTTCCGCTATATTAAACGCGCTCGCGAGCTTCTCGTTCCTATCGATCTCGTTCCTTATATCCTCTAGCATCTTGGAGTAATAGAACCCCTTACGGTTTCCTCGTTCCTCCGGTACGGTTATTAGCACTACGTCTATACGGGCTTCTAACCCTTGTATATATATATAGAAGTTGCCGATAGATTAGTTCGGAAGCTGTCTATACATCTAGTACTAATTAGCTAGCTCCGCTATACGTGTGGCCTTTAGTGTAATCTAGTTACGGAGCACCTCCTTTAGGTCGCTCTATTCGAATACCCTATCTTCCAAGTAGTCCTTAGGGTACTGGGACTAGTAGCGTATAATAGCCGCTCGGAGGTCCTTTGGTTTAACCCTCTCGATCGCCTAAGTAGTACGGCGAGATCGATAGTTTGCTAGTATGTTGTCTAGTACGTCGTAGAAATGAAAACGGTTTTCGTAGTTACTAATCTAGTTACGGAGGGCCTCTAAGGTAGCGGTTTTAAGAGTATAACCCGGTCCCGACTTAAGGAGGCTCTAAATTAGGTCTAAGTTAGGCCTGGGTCCGCGGTAAGTTAGGTCGACACTCGAAGTTGTCCTCTTCCTTTTTCTAATTAGGTCTAGCTCTATCTCGTAGATAGCCGTAACGTCTCTTCTTATATTTATATGCTCTATCCTTTCTTCCGCGTTTATACCGTCTAGCGACTTCTATCGAAGGGACCAAAGGTAATCGCGGACCTATCGGGGAACCTATAGGTAATTAGGGTCGGTGTCCGGGTCCCTTAGTTCGGTTCTAGGGCTCGTTAGGGTCTGGTTTCGCTCTATATTAGGTCCGTCGCTATTGTCGTACGTCCGCTAATCTACCGTCCTAGTATCGGATCGATTCTCTAGTTCGGCTAATAGGCGGGTGGATCCGCCTATACGTCTAGCCGAGCGTTCGGCCGCTCTACCCTTTAGTAGCATTGTTTCGGTGCTAAATTAGACCTACTCTAGTGCTTAGTACGGCTGATCCCTTTATAGGTCAAGAGGTAATATACTATAAGGGAGTGTAATTAGGTAGTAGCTAACACGTATAAATAGTCTATATACGAATGTCTATATTGCCTACCGAAGGGAACCGAAGGGAGGTAGAAGGGAACAAAAGGGAGGTATGCGTGCCAAGGCCTCGTACGGGCCTACTTCGGGCTAGTATTGGGCCCGGAGTAGGCCTAAATTAGGTCTATAGCGGCCTAGGGCACCAGCTCCCTAACATGTCGTTCCTATTCGGGTGTGTTTTCCATTAATGCGGAGTTTATTTAGGTATTACGCTATCGATCCGCCTATTTAATAACTTAGCTATACGTCGGTGTCTAGCCGAACCCGGCATCGTTGTCCTATGCTTCCTCTACTAACTCCGAGTCGCTTCTAGATTAACTAATCTTGGTCGTGTCGTCTATTCTTCTAGTCGAATCCTTAGTATTCTTATATAGTGTCTAACGTCCAATAGAGGACTTTGCCTTACCTCCTCGTATTATAGCCGTAACTATCTTGGGACCGATAGCATATAATGTCGAGACTTGGAAGAACTTGTCGGTTGCTTATTTGGAAGGTCCGACGGCCGTTTCGTTTCTTAAGAAGAGATAACTACGATACTTAGTACGTCTAGTCGGTTACTATAAAATAGTAGAGTGGACTAACTTGTTAAAGAAGAGTAGACCGGACTCTATAAAACGAATGCGTTAACGCTTACCGTAGGAAGCGGTAGTAAATATAGGTAGGCGTACTAAGACTTATAGTACTCTACGTGTTCCTATAACGGTTACCGAGCCCGATTTGCCGTATATATTTTAGAGTCGATTGTTCTATTCTGAATCCGGTTCGTAGCTTACCGAGCCTTACTCGTTCTCCTTAGCATCCTCCTAATACTAGAACCCTTCTAACACTAACATATTCTCTCGTCTAACTATCGTCCCCGTCGTGTTACGAACCCTTTCCTACTTCCCCGATACTATTATCGCCTCCTTTATAGTTATCCTCGTCGTAATCCTTAAAGTTGTCTAGACTACTCGGCCTACTTCTACTACTCTTATTACCGCCGGCATTACCGTGGACATCGGACGTCGTATCGTCTCCCGTACTTCCCCCGTCGTCGGTCGAGAGCCTCTCCTCTCTATTACCCTTCCTCGCCCCCCGCGCTACTATACGCGTTCGTCGCTTAATCTTTAAGAGGTAATATGTTTCGTTATTCCGAACGGGAACATTATCGATAAGAAGCTCGCTACCGACCTTCCATTTCTTAGACCTACCGGTTACCGTATACTAGTCTATTATAATATCGTAACTCGACTCTTTACCCTAGCGGTACTAGTTCTAGGCTAGCTTAGCTATATCGAGGAATCGATCTCGATAAATGCTACGCTATTTGTACGCCTCTAGTTAATCCAGTGCCTATATTAAATTAAAGTCTATAACAACCTTCTCCGCCGCCTAAATAGTCTCGGATATAATCTACGGGAACTTATCGAAGAGTCTACCGAAGACCGACGACCGCTCTAATCTAGTCGACTCGTCCTAGACTTCGTCTCCACCTATTGTATTAATAACCCCTTAGATCCCTTCGTCGAAGAAAGTTCTTTAGAATCTCCTACTCTTACGCCCTCTTTCCTTATCGTAGCCGGCACTTATTCCTATCTTCTTTCGAACGCCGAATTTATCGGAAAGATACTATATGTTCTCGTCGGTAACGTATCTATATAGGAAAGTAATTACTTATAAGCCCTCTCTATAGACCTCCCTATCCTTCTTTAGACTCGGTACGTTACCGGGTCGGGGATATAGGCCGTCGCTTCCGAATAGCTAGCTGAAGGTAATAAGGCGTATATTGGGATATCTCTTTAGGCCGCGCTCGATCGTTAGTCTACGCTTTTCTACGACTCCTAACACCACCTCTACCGTCTACTCTACCTTACTATTTTTAATGCCCTTAGCTACTTGCATTAAGAAGGCGTTTGTTTTCCTATCGATAATGCGCGGTCTGTTTCTAATACGGTCGATAATGGATAAGAGATTTCTTTAGTTAATCGTATAGAGCGTCTTATCGTAGACGCGGAGCACCTCCCGTATATCGTTAGAAGTGTCTATCGTAGCTAAATGTAACACTATAATAAGCTTGTGTACGAGCTTAGAGGTTCTAGTAGGAGTGTTTGCCTAATTAGATAGGTAGTAAACTCGTAAGGAATAGTTTCGAAGTACGGTCGAATCGTAGTCTAAATAGGTCTAGACGGTGTAGAGTATCTATAGTTCTAATAATGCCGCGCGCCGACGTAACTAGAATAGTTTGTTTCTACCTTTAATTAGTTACTAGCCGAAGTTCACGTAAAGTTATAAAGTGGAAGGTCGCTTATATACGCGATTACGCGACGCCAATTCTTATAAGTTCTATGGATCCTACGCGTGCGAGTAATATCTTTCCTTTATTATTTCTACACGGTTCGGTTTACGTATAAGCTCCTTAATCCTAGAAGAACGTTAGCAATCTTCCGTTCCTTACATACCGACAATAATTCTTCCGTTCTTTTATAATATACGGTAGCAATACCGTTCTTGGGTTAATAAATAAAGCTAACGAGCTTCCGTTCTCGGAGGGCTTATAATAAAGGTTGTCCTCGAGATAGGGATCTAACGGTCTTACGGTTTGTCGCTATAATAGATATAATAACAACGCCGGGACGAAGCTATATAGCGTAACGCCGCGACGGGTTATCGACGACGACGAGCTCGGTATAACCTATACGTAGCCGGTTAACCTTTAATAGATGTCGACATTGCTAAGGTCGGCTATACCCTAATATAACATATAACTTAAGGCGACAATTATTGTACGATTATGTTTCGAAGGAGGAGTTAGATTCGTCGCTTTTATAAACTCCTACACTTACAACTATAAACTATGCCTATCCTTATCTTAACCTACGCGCCCTCTTATACTGTTCTCTATCGATAATCTAGTCGTTCTCCTTTACGAATTCTAACATTACTCTTAGGTGCTCGTAAGCGCCAGGTTCTTGTTTTACTAGTACGGCGGAAGATCTAAACTAACGCTCCTAGTATTCGAAACTCCCGAACAAAAATTAGTACTCTCGGGCCCGTATAAGGGCGATATTAAGTCGCTTGGCCTACTTAATAAAACCGAATGGGTTTTGTCTAAAGTTGGGATAGTCTATAGCCGCGACGAAATGCACTAGTAGAATCTAATTCTCTCGACCTTGGAATCCATCCACCGTAGACACTTCGATTCGTAAGAGCTCGTTCTATTCGAGCTGAAATTGGATCTCTAGTAGATTAGCGCTATACATTAAGATTATAGTAATATCTTCCTAGTCGATACTAGGTCGACTCGCGAGTCGCTTCGCGAAGTCCACTATAAGCTTTACGCTACTAGTGTTAATTATCGAGGTTAATATAGGGTCCCGATAAGATTTCGACTTTATGTCGACGAAGAGCTATCGGGTACTACGGGCCAAGGGATTTCTCGTACGAGTAGACCTAGTAAATTCCTAAGTCTCGAGCATTTTGGAGACCGCCTATATAAGAGCGCTATCTATGCTATCGCGACTAGAAACTATTTTTCCCTTATATAAGAGTTGACTTGGCATATACACTAGTCGCCGGTTACTACGGTAGTTAGTGTACAACGTAATGTGGTCTACTTCGGGGTATATAGCAATTAGACGTATAAGCGTGGAAGTCGACGAGAAATTTCTATATATGTTCTTTATAGCGCTAGCCGAAGGGGACACGGGTAGTAACTAATACGTGTCGCCGACGACGACTATAGTCTAGATTCGTAGTTGGGTCGTTAAAGTTAACGCTAGATTAGGCTCGGTCGCTTAACTTATCTCGTCTATAATTACTACGTCTATAGAGAACTCCCTATCTTAGAGGAATGTCGACGTCGACATTGTTAACCCGATATATAGAGTCTAGTCGAGGACCAGACGCTCGATGCTACCGATAACATCTAAAAGACTTAGTATATCCGACGGTAGCTTCTTATTGTCTTACCGGGCCGCTAAGTGTATATATAGTTGGGTAGAGAGGGTATCTTAGGGGTTTAAACGGACGAAGCCGTTAATCGCGGAGGCTATCGAGTATAGATCCGGGGGTAGGGCGTTCTCCTCGACTTCGGCGTATCCTAGAGCGCGAGCGACGTTATAGATTTCCGTCTTCTTCGCGCGGAAACGAAGATAGGTTATGTTAAGGTCAGAAAGATCTGGGCGGGCGCGAATAAGCTTTATAATGTCCTCGAATAATGCCTCCACGCTACTATTGGACTAGCTAACGATAAGTACTTTACCGCTAAGGCGTAAGAGTATTGCCGTTAGAGCGCTAAGATAGTATGTCTTGCTACTTCCTAGGATCCCCTCCATAAATAGCGTGTTTCTATACACGCCTGCGATAATAGTTTCAACTATTTACAACTGTTCTTCGTTTAGGTTTGAGTCCGCGAGGACACGATCCTAAATAGTAACTATCTTATTACGGACCTCGAGATCAAGTCTCGGAGAGAGGAATTCGACTATATTTAGGCTCTAGCTAGAGAATAGCATCCCGATAAGAAGGCTCTTTAAGCAGAATAATGTTATTAGTCTTCCTAGTATTAATGTGGTGTGGATTTTAGGTAAAGGAGATGCCTCTATATCGACTAACGCGGCTCTAGTCGCCTTGATCTTAAGACGGGTATCCTAATCTTTGTCTGTCCATAACATTGTAACGAGCACATCGTTCTTGGACCCTAGCTTCAGTACTAGTAGGAGCTCGACGGACGGTAGGTCGGCTAGTACTTTTAACTAGTAGCCGCGAGAGGCGAGAGGTAGGACCTTACCGCTAATGTCGATCTCGTTACTACCTTATTTGATCGACATCGTGATTTTTGTGTCTAGCTATAGCATAAGAGATTTGCCGCTATTATTAAGGTTGTCGCTTACGAGGCGAATGTCGGCTATACATTAATTATCCTCCCGCGTATAGAAGTGGGTAGGGTATTCGATGCTAACGTTATATTACTTCGAATGCTCCGCTACGCGATAATTACGTTCCTATAGGATCGCCTTTATATACGATGCGTAGAATGCCCGCCTATTAACAAAGGTACGCATAGGAGGTTTATCCTTCTAGTTTGGGTAAGCAAATTAGTACTTGTTATCCTTAATGTTCTTAAGCTAAATAGGCACCGGAAGCAAGACATCCGCGAACCGCGCGAAACTAAGTAATTAACTAGAGCGGAAATCTACGTCTCTCGATAGGAACCAGTCGTTATGAAACTGGTTGTCTGGAGTAAGTCGCGGGATATAGTTAACGAGCTCGAGGTAGCGTTTAAATACCTTATAGTAACGCGCGTCTCGAACGTTCATAATTACCGTAAAGGTCCCGCTTAGAGGGGCTATCTACGCGAGTTAATCCTAGGGCGAACCTATCGAGAACTCGTTAGGGTTTAGCCGTAATCGGGTTAATAAGATGCCGTCTTTTAGGCGGAGTTGGATTTTGCTAAAAGATGTACCCATTGGGATAGATAGGTTAGTGTTAGCTATAGCGGGATCGTCCGGCCCGATTAACTCGACGTTAAAGATACTATAGTCTTCGATATCGACTTCGAACGCCTCTTCGACATACTTATCGTAGAAGTTTATCGCGTCTAAGCCGTATACCGTGCGTCGTGGGAAGTAACTACCTAGCTCCCTCCTAAGTATAGCGCGGTTCCGCTAGTTATCGCCTTCGAAATAGTGTTCCCGTACTACTATCGTTAATATTAGCAATTAGCTAATTAGAGAGAGCTTAACACGAAGTAGGGTATTAGTTTCAAATGTCCCAATTGTCGCCGGTCTAATAAACTAGGTGCTTAGAGTAGGAGAGCTCGTTATTGTACGTTAGGATAAGACGGTCTTTAATGTCGGGGTCGGTACTAGTCTATCTATAAAGACTTATAGGTTTAGTAGACTTATCGCACTACCGGTCGCGACTAACTCTACGAACCGGGCTAGCTAGCTAACCGCATAGCTAACGTGAAGCCAAATTGAAGATAGGGCCCTTAAGCGTGGGATTCCGGAGTTCGTAAGGGCCCTAGTAACCTAGGTAAGCGTGATGTATAACGTCGTCGCCGTAGGAATGCTCTATACCGAGACGATGTCTTATAAGTTTTCCTTCTATAGAAGAGCGGCGCCGAGACGTATAATTGCGTTGTTTAGGGAGACCTTATCGTCTTGCTTATGCTTATTTGCCCGGTTCAATTTAAGGCCTAATCGAATAAGCGCATATATAATTGTTACGTAGAACATTACACCGCTAGTGTTTAGTTCACTGCCTCCGGACTGGAGCAACATAGCTAGTTAAGACTACTACTAGGAGTTATATCTATAAGTCGTTAGTCTCGGGAAAGAAGTGAAGAATCTTCGGGTAAACTTATAGTTATGGCGATAGGAGATCTAGACGCGTTCTATCGCGAAATTATAGCGTAAACTATAGGTCCAAACAACGACCGATTAGCAATTGTAGGCGAGTTCCGCTATTGGAAGCTACGCTAAAGCGAACGTGCGTTTAGTAAGGAATTGTTTCGGCGCCGATAAAATCCTCGATAGACTCTATACTAGCATCGACGACGACTAGCGCGTAGCCGGAGTTATTCGCGAGGTAGGCGAGCTCCTACTTACTAGGGAAGATTAACTACGTAGTGTAGTACGGTCCGCTACGATTAGTAGGGTAGTAGAGCTTAACGTTACTCGGTTAACGTACGATACTATCTAGTCTATCTCGGACCGTGTTGGTAGAGAGGTATTCTATACCTAGAGAGGACCGTAGGGTATTAATAGAGCTTATAAAGACGTTGACGATTAATGTACTCGCGGCGAACTACTTGAAGTCTAATATGCGTCGGTTCGCTAGGTAAAATGCGCTAGTAGCTACCGGTCTTATAATAAATGTCTCTTTACTAACGTCGCCTTCGAACAGTATGCTTAATAGGTAGCATTCTAATAATGCCGCGGACGATTAGGGAGCGCGGAATTCGATCGCAACGTATAGGCGCGCGGATAGTAGCGTAATAGTTATGTACTAATGCGGAGGCAGTAGTCCGTCGTCGATAATTACTTGCCGTAGGGCGATCCTCGCTATAAGCTCTTCTTCTGTTATAATGTTAATAGCAAGAGAGCTAGTAAAGTGTCGTATAGTAATGTTAGGTAAGGCGGTGCGAATAAGCCGAGTAACAACCAGCTAAAGGACACGGGATCGATGCTAAAGAGGCAGATTCAACTATAGTAGTAGTCTAGTGCAGCGAAGAGGTTTCTTATAAGGATCGATGAATCCGGTGTCGTGCAAATAGTGCCGGTAGGACTATGTTAAGGGGATAAAGTCTCGGGACGATGTAGCCCTCTCCCCTCTCTTAGTTATTCTATTCTCCCGCCGTGAAACCTCTTCTCTTGGGGATAGGTAGTCTTAGTAAACTGCCGACCGACAAGTCTATTTAACCTTGCGCCGTACACTAGCTATATTAGCCGACCCGCAACGATATTTGAGGAGGCCGTCGACTACCTCCATTCGATCCGTTTACGACTCTAGCATCCGTAACTACACTATTATACGGAAGCAGTCGTAGAATATTATCGATCGCTGTTAAAGTTATATCTAGAGTACTATTAATCTATAGCGGCATTATATCTTCTATATACTATTGAAATACCGGTAGCTAGCAATGGCTAGCTAGTGCCAAATAGCTATATTAGAGATTTCTTACCCTCCTTAGCAGTTAGTCCTTAAATTAATTACTTTATTAATTATATCTTTACAAAATATACGACCAATGCATTGTTAACTACGGCCAGCCTCGTTCCTATATTCTCTATTAGACACCGTGGTTTCCTCCGTTTACGATATACACTTTCTATCGCTATTTCGAAGCGGTCGTTTCCGCCTACGGCTTCCACTTATCGTTGGCACCTCCCTACGAAGATGTCCCCTTCCTACTCTTTAAGGTAACAATCTCTTGCCTCGCCCTTAACTACCTTACGAGACGGCAATCGTTATACCTAGCGACCCTTTCTCTCGGGCGTATACCTACGATACGGCTATTATGCTATTAGAATCCAACCCCCTCTCCTATCGCTATACGCGATAGTTACTAAATGTAACGATCTCGCCGATTACATATCTATCCGGTAACACGCGATTACCTACCTATAGTTATCTATAGTCCCAAGCTTCGAGGCAATGGAGGAGCGCTAGAAGAACACGAATAAGAAGAAGGATCGCATCGCCGCGATATAGTAAGAAATTTCCGAGTTGGAGCGAAAGGTTACGATACGGTGTCGCCTTCGGCAATAATAGACTAATAAGAGACGTGTCGCTTAGCTTAAAGCTGAATGCAATACGTTAAGGAAGAACAACACCTCCTACGAGCATTACCTCTAGAGCGTAATTGCATCTCTAGAGTAACAGGCAACGCTCGATGTACGGTATGTTTTCGACCTCGAATAATACTTGGGCTACCTCTAGGACGAAGTTCACGTGGCATTATTAAAGAGTCGCCCTATACTATAGATGCGAGACTACATTGCTAGTTAAAACTTCACTTTAGGCACTATGTTATCGAATGCAATATTAGACGCTAGCACTATCGCCTCGCTACGTCGTCGTCTCGTCGCTCGATATAAGACATTATGTCGCTAGGTTACTAAACTCCGGGAAAAGGACGCATACATTATGTCTCTTCGTAATCGCTATATGGTCTCGATTACTCGTATCTCCGATAAACGAGATTATAATCGGACGTAGGCCACATTAGCTTGTAGTAAGTTACGGAAGGAAAAGCATATACTTTACTAGCGATTCCAAGGTATCGTCGACGATTTACGACGCTAGCTTACTGAAGTCGAGTTAATATCTACTAGCCGTAAGAACGGCAATAACATTCTATACGCTATAGTCCGCTAGCATAGGGAAGGTATATAGGCCGCTCGTCGTCTACCCTCTCTAGAGACGATCCGAGGATACTAACGGCACCTTGCTACCGTAGTAATAAAGACGCTTGAAGCCGCTTATTAACTCGAAACTACTCGCTAAGCCGGAGTTCTTATAGCTACTTAAACACAACTTCGAGCTTGTCGGTGGAGGCTCGTATACTAGCAACTTATTACTAGCGTTCGTATCGAAAAGGCATATCGCCTAGCGAGCTACTATTCGAATCTTGCTACCTTGGAAATTACGAAGCTTAAAGCCGTATACTAGCTTAATACGACTAGTTAAACCGGAGTCCTTATATCCAGCTAAACACAACTTCGAGCTTGTCGGTGGAGGCTCGTATACTAGCAACTTGTTACTAGCGTTCGTATCGAAAAGGCGTATCGCCTAGCGAGCTACTATTCGAATCTTACTACCTTGGAAATTACGAAGCTTAAAGCCGCGCACTAGCTTAATACGACTAGTTAAGCCGGAGTCCTTATATCTAGCTAAACGCAACTTCGAGCTTGTCGATAGAGGCTCGTATACTAGTAACTCGTTACTAGCGTTCGTATCGAGAAGGCGTATCGCCTAGCGAGCTAATATTCGGATGCCCGTATTAACTCCGATAAGACCTTAACTACCGTCCGCGACCGTCTCTCTAGCGTTACCCTCCGTCTATAAGGAGTAGACTAATAGGCCTCGACCTATAACTCCCTCGTCCGTTCGAGTTCCTATACGAACATCCTACTTTAATAGGGAATACGGCGTATAGGCTCCACTAATCTCAAACTTTATTTAGCAAACAAGGAGATTGTTCACCGTTGTTAGATCGAGAACAAACGATGTAAGGACATCGTCGCAGCCTCCACTAGAACAGACTAAGTATTGCAAGCGGTCCGGGTCGAGTATAATAAAGCAAAGAGACGATTAGAAGATACCCGCTCTTAACTATAAGACGCTTAGACCGCTATTCGTACCGAAGTTAAAGAGAAGACGTCTCTAAAGCGCACACTCGAGAGCTAGGAGAGTACCTTTAATAAGCGGGTAAAACGCCTAGAAACGGACCTCCGGTCGTAGGAGGTAAATACACCGTTATTACTCCTTCTAATGCCTACTACTAACATATAATAGAACGAATTAACTATAGCGTAGCCTATCAACTCTCTCCGGGAGATTAACGAAGCTTTATAGCTTAGGAATGCCGCATTGGAAAATTAGCTTCGGTCTATTAAGGCACCTACTCCACCTCCCTCCGCTAGTTGTACTCTCCGTAGTATCTAACGATTATTCCGGCGATAGCGCTCGCCTAAGGACAACACGATTTAGTCTAGTTATAATTTCTTGGGTAATTTTGGCTGGACATGTTCCTAGGAGCATAACATTTATCTAGCTTTAATTAACCGCTTTAATCTCGACTTTCCGTATATAGTATTATCTTCGTGGCCCTTTCCTAGTTCGTTTCCGTTATGTCGCGACTACTATTATACATCGCGGACGTAGTAGCCGAGTAAATATATCCCTATCTCCGGTCCCGCTACCTTACCGTATAAAACGCCTCGCCGCTACTATCTACCCGTACGTATGTCTCTCGATGTAGTAGCTTATGTTGGAACTTAATTTGCACTTTCGTAACTTTACTTTAGTATACGTGCAATTTTAGTAGTCGACATACATTTATAGTACATTAGCGCGAATAGATTAAATAGTTATGTAATAGAAGCACTTCCCCATCCACCTCTTTTTTATCTATATCTTATATCTATCTTCTTCGAACATCCTTCGACTAATCCACTACCTCTAGTTCGACATTGCTCGAGTAAAAACTACTACTACTATAGATCCAATCCGGTTAATGTCTAGACTATATGTCCTAACTCGCGCCTAGTTAAGTTACTCTATATTAACATCTCTCGACTAGCATCTAAGACACGACCCGGTGGATTGAACGCGGCTTATCTATACTTCTCGACGACTACGCGCAAATACCCTAACATAACCTACTTGTTACCTCTTCGAGCAACACTACTAGCGAAGTTATTACGAAGGACGTCTCTCTTCGCGCCGCCGCGGACATAAGATAAACCCTACCGAGCCGACTAGACGTAGTATAGGCCGGCGTAACTCTCCTCCTTTTTATTATTATAGTTTCGGTCGTAAGGCTCTTACCCCGT
>JALRMM010000649.1:0-14454 GCA_026122155.1 Zymoseptoria crescenta
TAGAGCTCGAACATAGCATTAGTAGTAGCGGTATCGCCCTACGTAAGAAGGAGGTTAGGCTAGGAGCTTTCGCCTACTAACCTACCTACGCCTATCTTACGAGGGGTCGCTAACCCGCCTACGTACTTCCCGCTATTCGCCTTCTTAATCTTAAGGGTATAGGCGACGTCGGCACCTACCGACTCTAGGCGTACTTAGAGGTACTACGTATCGCCGTCGGCTAGTACGAAGTTATTATGCTCCGCGCGGAGCTCTAGTAGGTAAGTCGCCTATAACTTAAGGTCCGGGTACTCGATAGTCTCGTAGCCGTAGTTATTCTTCTTATAGCGCTAGTATTTACGCTTATTACCGGCGGTTATATTGCCGTCGCACGGCGGCTCGGTAGCTATACGTATATAGTTAGCTTACTATGCCTATAAGAATCGAAGGAGGGAAGCTAGCATACTATCGTACGTATAGCGTAGGTAGCGCTCGCATATCGGTACTATCTTACCGCGGCGGTCCTCGACGGTACGTAGAGAGAGGTTTAGCGTAATAGCCGGCGTACGCTAGACTTATAGAGGCATTACGAGTTACTTACTAGGTACTTGCGATATATATATATATAATAAGCGGCTCGTAAGCTAGAAGCTTACTTCTTAATAAGAGATTATAGAGGCGTACGGTACGCTTACGAAGAGTTTAAGTATCGTTAAAGTTTATAGTACTTATCGTAGGAGAGGAGCGTTAATAAAGTTAAAGAAGAGTAGAAGAAAACTTCGCAAGCGAAAATATTAATAACACCTACCTATAAGCGGTTACCGTTAACTATAAAGGACCCGCTAAAATATAGCTACTAGTAGTAGAGCCGTAAGTAACAATTAATATACGTAAACAAAGCGCGCGTTACGATATAAACGCTATATTAAGAAGTTAATAAAGAAAGCAGCCCCGGATAAAGACTAGGCCTACGCTCGGCAGGCCGAACGTAAGATAGTCGTAGGAGTCGAGACGTCTCCTTAGAAGGAGGGAGATAATTATTAGGGAAAGCTAAGGTATAGCCTAGCTCTAGACCTCGGGTAAGGTTATTAGATAATACGACGCCGAGCGTAGCGGCGAATGCCGCTTACGTAACGTATAGTCGTATATTAGGAGGCACGTATATATAACTTAACAATAGTAAGAATTAGTTTCGTTACTAGTAGGATTACCGGCTAGCGTTCTATATACTACGATATCTTTATACTTCTTATATAGTACTACGCGATTAGGATAATCTACGCTCCGTACTTAACTAATGCCTTTAGCATATATAGCTTCCCTTTAACGCCGTGGATCTCGACGTTAATAGTAAGACGCCTTTTCTTCTCTCTTAATTTCGGCCCTAGCTTTAGGGAGCTAAGTTATACGACGATAACTTTAATTAGGACTACTCTTTTCCCTAATTCTACGGTCTAGTCGGGGTACGGTTTACGCCTAACGTAGGGCTATAGTAGTTTGTAGAGTTTCCGTATCTACCCTCCTAGCCTAGTCGAAATCTGCTATCCTTACCCCTTTTCGCCTAGGGAGGGTTTGTTAAGGGCCCGGACTAGGCCTATTCTAGGTCTTTCTTTAGCCTAGTATCTTTCGCCCTCGGCCTTCCCTTTAGGTAGAGCACGTTCTCGTATACTAATACGGCTTCTATAAGTTCTACTATATTAAAGGCGCTTAAGAGCTTCTCGTTCCTATCGATCTCGCCCTTTATATTATCTGGTAGTTTTAAGTAGTAGAAACCCTTATAGTTTCCTCGCTCTTTAGGTATAGTTATTAGTATAATGTCTATACGAGCCTCTAGGCCTTATATATACGTATAGAAGTTACTAAGGGACTAGTTCGGAAGCTACTTATATATCTAATATTAGTTAGCTAACTTAGCTATACGAGTCGTCTTTAGGGTAATCTAGTTATAAAGTACCTCCTTTAGGTCGCTCTACTCGAATACCCTATCTTCTAAGTAGTCCTTAGGATATTAGAACTAGTAGTACACAATAGCCGCTTAGAGGTCCTTCGGTTTAACCCTCCTAATTACCTAGGCGGTACGGCGAGAATAGTAGTTAGCTAGTATATTATCTAGGACGTCGTAGAAATGGAAACGGTTTTCGTAGTTACTAATCTAGTTACGAAGGGACTCTAGAGTAGCGCTATTAAGCGTATACCCTAGTCCTAACTTAAGAAGGCTCTAAATCTGGTCTAAATTGGGCCTAGGTCCGCGGTAAGTTAGGTCTAGGCTCGAGTTTTTCCTCTTTCTCTTCTTAATTATGTCTAGTTCTATCTCGTAGATAGCCGTAACGTCTCTTCTTACGTTTATATACTCCGCTATCTCTTCCGCGTTTATTTTATCTAGTAGCTTTTATCGAAGGGCCTATCGGTAAGCGTAGATATATTAAGGGACTTAAAGATAATCCGGGTTAGTGTCCGGGTCTACTAGTTCTATCCCTAGACTCGTTAGGGTCTAATTCCGTTCTATATCGGGCCTACGTCGTTGTCGCCTTTTGTCGCGCTATGCCTACTAATCTACTATACTAGTATCGGACTAATTATCTAGCTTAGCCGATAGGCGGATAGATCTACCTATACGTCTAGCCGAGTATTCGGTTCTAGCCTTAGGCGGCATTATTTCGGCGCTAAATTAGACCTACTCTAGTACTTAGTACGGCTAATCCCTTTATAGGTTAAGAGGTAATATACTATAAGGGAGTATAATTAGGTAGCAGCTAATACGTATAAGTAGTCTATATACGAATGTCTATATTACCTACTAAAGGGAATCGAAGGGAGGTAGAAGGGAACAAAAGGGAGGTATATATACTAAGGCCTCGTCCGGGCCTACTTTGGGTTAGTATTAGGCCCGAAGTAGGGCTAAATTAGACTAACTCCCTAATACGAAGAGTTAGGATAGGATACCGGCAATTATAAAATTAGATATATTAGTCTCTATATATAGCCTCTTCGCTTAGTCGAAATGCTTTAGGATTAGAGCATCCTTAAAGGATCTTTCTAATCTCTTAAATGCCTCCTACTAAGGGGCTTGCTACTTAATTAGACCTAGCTTCTTACTATTCTTAGCCCCTCTTAAAAGGTCCGTTAAAGGCTTAACAACCTTAGAGTAATAGGAGATAAATCTCCGGTAGAAGTTAGTAAAGCTAAGGAACGCTTAAACTTCCTTTAACATAACAGGTATAGGCTACTTAGCGATCGCACTAATCCTACTACTATTAATAGTTACTCTATTAGTAGTTACTATATATCCTAAGAAGTCTACTAACTTCTTAAAGAAGCTATACTTCTAAATCTAGGTATATAGCCCGAACTTCTATACGCGCTTAAGTACTACGTAAACATCGTAAACGTATTACGAATACGTTGCGCTATAGATAAGAATGTTGTCTAAATATACTATATAGTACATATCGACGAGGCCTTATAGAGCTCGATTAACATACGTCTAAAACGTTACTAGTACGTTTATAAGCCTAAAGGGCATTACCTTATACTAATAACTCCCGTACCTAGTACGGAAGGCAGTCTTCTACTAATCTTTCTTTTTAATAGCGATATAATAATACGCTTAGGTAAGATTAATCGAAGTATAGTACTTATAGTTTATTAACTCATCGAGCGTCTTAGTAATTAAGGGTAGTAGGTAGCTATTCTTAACGGTAATATCGTTTAACGTACGATAATCTATATATAGCTATAGGGTACTATCTTTCTTCGGAACGAATAGGATAGGTGCACCTACCTTACTATTACTAACTATAAACTAATTGTTCTTAATGCCCTCTATAAGATACGTACGAAGCTCGCTTTACTCTCGGGGTAATTAATAATACGTCTTTTCTAAGGGAGGCGTTATACCTAGTCTAAGGTTAAGCTTATACTTGATTCTATCGTAACGCCTTCGTAACTACTCCGGCGATAGGAAAAAGACATTAGTATAAGCCTTTAGTTTATCGGGTAGATCTACTACGGTATACTCTATTGGCTTTATAGAGATTGCGTTTACTATATAACTTCTTTATAAATCCTTCGCTAATACGTATAGATCGAGAACTTTAATCTTCCGTAGAATAGGATACTTAATATAATACTACGCGTCGCTACTACTATAATAAGTACTATTAACAATTATACTTTATAAATGTCTCTAGGGCCGACTAAGGATTATATTAGGTTCTAGCATCTTATATATATAGAAAGTCCCCTATGTTACCTTAGTTACTCCTATAGAGTCTACAAGCTATACCCGAAGGGTATACGCTCTATAGTAGTATCCGAGTTTACTAGTAAAGGTAGAGACTCTTAGTAGTACCGCTCTCTTATTAATAGGGATACCTATCTTTAAAACGAATTCTCTCGAAATAACGTTTATATCTATCGTATTATCGAGGAGAAAACTCGCCTTATACTCCGCGCTCGCCGTAGGTATTATAACTATACCCTAGTAGTAGGGCGTATAGTATACAACTACTCGATCCTAAGACGGCTCTAAACTTAAGAATCGGATCCCTTCTTTAAGTCCTTCGCTTTTTTAACTCCTCTTTAGTAGCGTCGACCTTACGTATACTAGTTAGATTAGCCGTATAAGTTGTAGTATAATGCCCCTTCTTATTATATTTAAAGTATATAACGTTAGTAAGGTCCTTTAGCTAGTTCCGCCTACTATTCGTAGGTAGCGCGTAATCGCTTAGGTCGTATAGTTTCGAGTCGCGATTACGATTCCTTTTATATTCGCGCTTATTCTTCTTATTACTCTGATCTTTAGAGTCTTTATTACGGCTATACTTAGCTCTAGAGAGGGCCCTAGTATAGCTCCTATTGGCGGCCTCTAATCGTATAGCTAGCGTAACTACGTCGGCTCGCATTATCGGTATTTCGTAATTCTTTACGATATCCTAGTAGAGCGAAGATTTAATCTTTATAAGAAAGTGCCGTATAAGCTACTTCTCTATATAATCGAGCTAGCTCTCTAGTATATTAAGCTCGATCGTAAAGTTCTTAACACTCTACTCGGTTTTCTAATATACTATTTTATACTCTAGTATTATACTAAGTAAACAATTAAGAGGATCTCCGACTACCTTACGAATAAACTGCTTAAAATCTTCCTAAGTGCAATTATTAGGTACTAGACTCTTCTAGTAGCTATTATACTAAAGATCGGCTATATTACTACTAAGCTATATAATAGTATACGAAACGCGAGTATAGTCGGTAACGTAGTAATAGCTAGAGTTAAGGAATACTGGATTTAACTAGCGAATAAAGTCCCTCGCTTCCTTAATATTATATCCCTTAAACACGATAGGATCCTTAAGCTTAGGTCTACCTCTAATACTAGGCGGATAGTATACGCTAGCGATACGAATAGACTACGTAATACTCTATAGATTATTATTAACGATCGATAGGGTCTATACTACTACTCGCGGCGCTATACCCTACCTATCTACGTTATTACGGTTACGGCTAAGCTTTATCTACTAAACTTCTGGCTAAAGGGCGTAGAGGACTTCTTCTTTCTTTAAGGCTTCCTTTTCGGTTTTAAGTCTAGCGATAGCTTCGGCTATAGACTCTTCTAGTATCGACATATAGTTATCTTCGGATCCCTAAGGATCTTCTCTATATACCTAGGGGCCTAGCTCTTACTCTATATTAGGCAATTCGTCCGGTCGTAAGTCCTATAGAGGCTCTCTAGTAATACGTCGGGAAGGCATCTTAATAGTTCTTAATCTTAATAGGGTTTAATAGATTGCTACCCTCGAAGAGGTAGAAGAATTAGAATTATAAGGACGATAGGGTCTATAGTAATATAAAGAGCGCCTAATATCTACTAGATAAAAGGTAAGACTAATTCTTATAGAAATTAATATACGAGTATAAGCCCTTCGCCTTATATATAGCTAGCTTACGCTAAGTATTAGTTATCTCTATTGTTACGGGACAATAAAATAATAGCATACTAGACCCTAATTACTACCTTAGTAGTAATCCTTATAGTAATCCTTAGCGGTGCTGTTATACTATTTACTAAGGATATAGTAGTCGCTAGCGTAGTTACTAAGGTTAGTACTTCCCCTAGCTAGTGCTCGTATAGTAATAGTAAGCGAATGCTAGCTCTTATATCCTTTATCTATTAAAGAAGAGCGCATAGGTTTAGTATAACTACTTTAGCTACTTCCCTAAAGGGAAGGTAGAACTTATTAAGAAGGGTACTAAAGGTATAATTATTAAGGGCTCGGAGGAACTCGATACCTACTATAACTATAGGAAATTAGACGTAAAGCGTATTAAGAGCCGCGTTTAATCCGATAGTAATACTAAGCTACTACTTACTTACTAGATTATAGACGTCGTTACCGTAAGTAGGAATACTAGACTAACTAAGAAGTACTTTACTAACATAGTATACGCTTTATTAAAGGCACTACGAGCAGCCTTCTACCCTATAAAGGATAGCGCATTCAAGTCTATTTAAGACCTTAACGCCTAGGTAAAGAATCGTATAGAAAGAAATATCCAGACTCTTTATATTAATAGAGGTCGTAAGTTTAGTAGAAACAAGCTAATTAACTTCTATACTAACAATAGCATTAAACTAATTATTACTATACTAAAGAACCCCGAGAGCAATAGACGAATTAAGGTCTTAAACTACCCCGTATACGTATTAGCTCGAAAACTCTTAAGCCGTAGAAAACTTAGTAAGGCGCACTAGTCGTTAGTAGTTAAAGCAGCGGTCTAGATTATTAAGAAGACACTATTACTAGCATTAAAAGGAAAGTTACCTTATAAGTGCTAGCTAAACACTTTAAGTAGCTACAAACTAAGCTATATATCGGAAATCTTTATATCTTTAGCTATACTAACTTTATACTAAATTAAGAGGTAATATATGGTAACAAGTTTAAAGATAGGGCAACTACTAGTAGACTCGTTAGCTTTAAAGAAGACAATATCTATAAGGTCTACCTATCCTTAGAGCATAAGGTAGTACGATTAGTAAACGTTATATTCAACGAAGCGTACTTCGGTATACCTAATAAGGAATACGTACTAATCGAAGTTACTAGCAATAATGCTAATAATAAAGGCATTACTTCGTTACGAAAAAAAAAATCCCGAGGAGCGCGAGGACCTTAGTATCCTCGCGCTCCTCGCGCCGCTCGCGCCTATATATGTCGATAAGGACCTCGCGTTCTACTCGCACCTTCCGGGTTTTTCGGATATCGCTTCTTAACCTTGCACGTAGAGCCTTCTTTATCTTCGTCTACTCCTACATTGCCTGTTGGAACAGCCGTTGCCCTCTCTAGGCATAATCGTAATATATAGCATACTTTCGCTTAAACCTCTCTTAGTACCTATTAAACATTTCCATCTTAGTTATACTTAACTTAGATCTGAGTTAATCTACTTTATTCACAAGGCACGCATCCGGTCTTTTAAGATGTATACATACTATTCCGTAGAAACTTGCTACTATACTTAAAGCCGAGTAACGTACTATTTCCTATATATCTATCGTTAAACCTGCGCTCGTATTATTAGCTAGACGACTAAAGACACGTCTCTATAGCGCGTTAAGAACATTATAGCAAAATAAATCAGTTCGAGACGTATATACTATCTTTCTAGCTATCGTCCTCGCTACCCTCGTAGTCTTCGTATATAACACGTACCCGATTTAACTTCCGCGCCTAGCTAGTAGCAAAACTGCTACTGCATAAAGACTTCTATTTTTCCTCGTCGAACGGTTTCTTTCCGTCGGCATTGTTCTATTTACTACCCTTTGTAGCACTCTTCCGGGTCTATATGTTATACTACTAGAGAAGCTCGCCTCGTTCTGCACCGATCTTACTTATAAGTAGGTTCTCCAACTCCGCCTACGTCGTCCTTAATAGGTCGAACTATTCGTTCTTTAGGTAGTACACTCCTATAACGTTACTATACTACTATGTTAGCCTCCGCAACACGAATAGTATCGTATTGCTCGTACCTTTTGCCCGCCGCCGGAGTCGGTCTAGTAGTCGCGCTACTACTACATTAATACGTTAGCTAGATACCGTCGTCTACGCTCCTAGAAATATACCTTTTGCTCGTCGATAGGGTTTGCTCTACGGCGGCGTTGTTGCTACACCGAAACGTTAGCTAAATACTATATCCGGTACACGACTCGTACCTTTTCCCCGTCGTTTCAACATCCGCGCCGCTACTACGGCACCCGCTATCGCATTATTAGCCTACGTTTGAGCTACGTGTACACTTAAGAGCGCCCCTACCTAGCCTCGTTTCTGGTGTTACATCCTTGTTCCTCCTCCCTCTCGTCTACCTCGCTGTTTCTACGGTTAGTACCTACGCTTATAATGGTCTCGTAGACTTACCTTTCTTCCTAATCCCCTAAATTATCGCCGTCTAGCGCTGAACGGTTCCTACTACTAGGAGGTCCCTCGTTACTACTTATGCTAATAGTACTGTCGTCTAAGAATAGTATAGCCTTGGTCGAGAGTGGACGCCTAGTATATAGCGTCGTGTTTACGGGTGGGCTACTCCGCAACTAAGTGCCTTATAAAGAGCCGTTGTCTATCTCTACATCGTCCGCGTCGCCTCCCTCTTAATTATCCTCCGCATTACTCTCGGCGCATAGCACGCCCTCTAAGGAGTCTTTATACGAGGCCGTCGAGATGTTGCTCCGGAAGCGCTCTTTAAATAGCTACGGAATGTTCTCACGGACCTGTTTTATTACGTATTTCAGGATGCCGGCTCGGCGCCGGTCGCTCTAGCTATACTACTCGTCCAGCTTGTTTTTAAACATCTATTAGACATGCACTCCGTCGAGGTTCTGGTATTAGTAGTTATCGTTGGCCTTCCGAGCTATTAATAGGGTAGTCTATATGTCGTATACCGCGTATATCGTCGTATATATGCTAATTAACATATAAGCCGACACGGTCTTGAAATAGCCAGCTATATCTAACCGGACGCTAGCGAGCTTGTCCTAATACTAGGCGTGTTTAATAGCCTTAATAATAACTTCCGAGTAGTAGCGACTTTCCTATCGTACTATTAGCCTAACACCCAACTTAGCTTGGTCTCGACCTACTATTTTTCCGTCTATGCATTCGAATAGTAGCTCGTTCGGCACGATCTGGCTCTATGTAAATGCTACTACCGCTGGACCTCCTTCGTCGATGTTCGGAGTGCCTAGTATAGCCCTTAAGAAGTTCTTAATCCGGTCCACGGTCGTGTTACGATGCAATCTGAGTTTTTCCCTTATCTACTACGTTAGCCTTATCCGTTCGCCCGTAAGTGCTACCTTACCGTCTAAAACGCTCCCCTAGGTAACTCCCTCGGTCCCCCCCCTTCGACAATACCTCGTTTCCGATATCGCTATCTAGTCTTAGCCCAACATTCACGCATTAACTAGTACGCCCAGCTGTCGTGTGTTAAGGTAGGGTTAATGCCTAGGCAATTACGTTTACCTATAGCGACTATAGCTAACACCCGTCGGAGGGCGTTCCTAAACGTATTAGCATACTCCGCGGGTAGCTTCTATAAGGTCTTACGGTCCTTCGGCTTTTCCTACTCGACCTTACTAGAATACCCGTTGTCGTTAGGGTCGTCGCCCCCGCCGGGAGAGCTAGGCTTTTACTTATCGGCCTTACTCTACTTCGATAGCGCCGCCTTATTAAGCGTATCCGATTCCCGCCGGACGCGTTTGATCTATAGCGTAAATGTTAGTAACTACGACGGTAACCCTATGCTCCTTCTTATCGGCCGCCTACCTAGTTCGGCTTCTCGTGAAATCGGCTATCTATTATAGCGTCCCTCTCTAACGAGGTCGAGGACGATCGTAACCGTGTTCGCTTATTAGAACTAGCACTAGAATTGCTAGCTATTACCTATCGCCGGAGAGTTAGTCTCCAAGTAGCCTTAAAGGTATCGCTTAGTTTACCGTAACGTGGATCCGGTTCCCGGGAATCTAGTATAGAAAGACGATAGTATAGTATATAAGGGATGTTCGTTATTAAGAGACGCGACCATTAATAGTAATTGATAGCGAGAGAAAGCTAGCCTAGCTTGTTTACACCCGCGTACTATAATTCGCGTGCGTATAGGCTAGCTCGCAGTGCATTAACTACCGTGTCTTCCCCTAACTAGCACCCGCTCTACAACCTACGTAGATAAGCAGTTGAGCTATATTAATGTCGCAAATGCTACCGCATTAGCGTACTCGTCGTTCTATCGCCTATACTACTATCGATGTCCGTACGGTAGAGAATCTTATTAGTTCGTCCGGGTCTGGCTTAATCTACCTATCGAGTAAGATCTAAGTCGATGTAATTAATGCTGTTTATAACCTTATAGAGTTAAGTTAGAACTAAGTTAACGTCCTTACGCCCGCTCGTTACAACTGAGCCGGATAGAAGTAAACATAATTTAATAGCATTTGACCTTTCTAGACTATTAAGGATCTTATTACATCCGCGAGTGCCAACTTATGCGCCGTTACTGCTTCTATATGTCCACCTTTGCTATCCTTACTTACGGCTACTACGTCGGAGCTCTAGTTAGTAACTAGTATAGGCAATTAGTACCTGGTCTTGGTGCTAGGTCGCTTTGCGTATGTATGCTAGATTCGACACTGCCTCGAGCTTAAGGTTGTAGTAGACACGGAGTACCTATATAATAGTTAGCCTCTATATATTCGCTAAACCCGCGGACTACGCATCTATACCTACCTCGTCGTCTATAAAGTGACTATAGATATAGAAGTCCTAGTACTCCTCGTATAAGAGTAAGGCTACGCCGAGCTTCCGCATTAACTCGCCGCCTAGCTCCTTAGCTAGTAGGTAGATAAACTAGCCTATGTTATGTCCGAAGTTCCGAGAGGCTTACTTTACTTCCTCGATAACGTTGCCGGCATACTCGTGGAAAACGTTAGGGTGGTAGCGGATCTCGAAGCGGTCGGCTAGGTTAGTAGTGTTACCCGGGTAGGTGTCGACATAGCATTAATATATTAGCGAGCGGCGAGCGATAAGACCGCTACGGAATAAGGCGTCGATTTCGACCCGGTAAGCAGCGAGGGAGCTCTATATTAGCTGTCGCTACGTTAGTATATTATTACGGTAGCGCTAGTAATACCTACCGCTTGGTTTGCTATAGTTAGATGTTAGAATTGGGTATATAGATGTTAAAGAAGGAGAAAGGAAGGCAAAGCGCTAAAGAGAGAAAGAGGCGTATAGAAGACAAACGTAGTAAAGCACGTATCCGCTCCATTTACCCTTACGATAGTTCTATAGAGCTCGCGAAGCGTCCGGCGTTAGCCGTAACAATCGTTTATGTCGCTATATCCTATAGTTCGTCCCTCCCCTCTAGCCGTATACCTTTCGGCGTTGCACTCTTTCTATTCTTACCTTATACTCCGGCCGACTCTTCGTCTAGGTTGTCCGCGGGAGGCCTCTAGCCGAGGAGGCGTAGAGGGTTGTGCGTGTATATTAGAGGCTATATAATACATTAGCAAGTTCCGTAGTATAGGTGTTAGGAGCCGATATATATCGAAATAGCTTAGGTAGAAGTAGAAACGCTCGTCGTAGTCGGGTCGGGCTCGGAGCGCTCGCGTTAGAGGCATTACGAAGCTCCGTATAAACAAGTCGTTTACGTCGATATAAATAAAGTACCGATAAGGGCCGATCTTATCGAGAATACCGTACACTATTAGAATTAAACTATGCGGGCCGTTATTGTCGATATCTAGGTAGTATTAGACAAGGCGACTAGTGAACGGTATACCTAGCCCGGTAGGGGGTGGATTATTATAGGAGCAGTAATTAGTAAGTCTCCGTCCGACGAAGCTATAATAAAGCTCGGTGCCGTCGTCGTCTATTACTAGAGGGTTATAGCGCTATAATTATGTTAGTCTGTTGGCCTTATGTGTAGCACAGCACGAGCTAGAGACCAGAATTACTTACCGCGAATCGACTTGTATATTAATTAGGTAGATACGCGCCGGTTAACGGCTATACCTAGGACATAACTATCGTATGCGGTAGGACTGCCAGAAATAGTAGAAGCTCGTAGGATATGTGTAAGGTAGAAGTTTAAGAGGATAATTTAGCAAAGGCTTAAGAAGTTAGAGCTTCGAGACGTTCGTCGAGGTAATAAACAGCGCGGGTTCTGACTTACTCTAACTAAGATTATTTGCGCTTGCATATGCTATCGTGTTTAGAGCTCGGGTCTGGCGGCGTACCGTTTACACGAGCACGCGTACGACGTAAGCCGCTATATTGTCGTCGCTATATAAGTAACTACCTCGGTACTATATCGTTAGCGGACCTAGCGAGCTATATAGTCCTCGGGCTTACGCATTCCTCTTATATCGGAAGGCCCAACCTCGTCGTGTTGCTTAAGTAGTAAGCTTTAGAGACAAAGAGTATACTACGGATGCGGGCGGGCTATATCGATAGTATTAATATATGTTGAACATCGTGGTTTGATAATAAGGAACGGCCTTACGTACGCTCTATATGGGTATAGTATATAGCCTAGTAGTCCTCGTAGCGGCCGATATATTCCGCTACCTTACGGTCGAGATGTTGTATGTCTTCTTATTAGGACGATGTCCGACGTGAAGTCGTATATTAACATGCTTAGCTTAGCTTTCGTGAAATATAACGAATTATAGTAAATCCGTACTCGAACTCGTGGAAACGGTATATATAGTCGCTCGAAGTGTGTATGAATATCTATCTATTGCCTATCTAGCTATCCTATAAATATGCGTTCTTCTCTCCTCCGTTAGGGGAGGTTTTAATGTCGTCGTCGTTTACCTAAACCCTAACCCTAAGACATCGGCGGAGATTCGGTAACTCTAACTAAGATCGATTGAAAACTAAGTCGGTTCGGCGATACACGTCCGCAGGTCTATAAGTAGGCATGTTCGCGGCAATAGGTAGTTCGACAAGGCGCCGCAGTAGTATAACAAAGTAGTACCTACCCCGGTTAGGGGTAGACAACGTTGCCTAGATCCTCTTTAAGTATCCTTCCTACGCCTACGCTAATGCGACACCTTCTCGGCCACTTCTATTAATAGTAGATGCATAGCCCTTAGCTCCGTCCGCACCGCCTAGAGTTCCGCTTCGACTATACTTAAGCGATCGCTATATAAACACTCGGCGGTCCCGTAGCCGTCCGATAAAGGACTCTCCTCTACTACATCCTCTAACAACCCACTCTCTCTTCGCTTAGTCGGCCCGCCGTCCCCTTCTCTATTCGCGGTACGCGCGACCCGGGGGGTCTATAGCGGTAGAGGTAAGAGCGATAACTAGTAGTAGAGCACTAGCGGTAATAAGCTAAATAGGCGGCGTTAGACGACCTACGTCCTAGTAGTAAGATCCACGTCGCCGTCGACGATAGTAGAGCGATCCGATAGTAGACATCCCTCTACTATCTAGGAGTCGAATATAGATAGCAAGTTAAGGTTACTACTACGTCGAGAGGTGCTAATTTCACTAACGTTGTCCTCGCTGTCCTCGATCTATATCCGCAATTAGCACCTATAGTTAAGCCCTATGCCCTTACGATTATACCTCTTACTTTATTAACTTTGCCGCTATGTCCTCTAGGTTAGTGTTAACTATAGTAATAGCGTCTACCGTTATTGAAAAACCGACGTGGATATAAGCCCTACTTCGATAGGGGCACTAGAGAAGCGATCGCTTATCGCTTTATTGTCGTACTACAAAATCGTTATTCTCGTATATATACATATCGGCCTAACTGCCGGTCGCTGTGTATGCCTAAACCCATTGGATATTAACCTTCCCTCGGCGCCCGCTATCCTAAACTTTAGTAAACAATTTAGTTAATTCTCACTTAGCCCAAGATAGCCTATATAGCACGCCCGGGTCGTAGGTCTAACCCGGCTAGCACCGTGAACTCTATATAACCTCCTTCTTTAAGTAAGTATGCAATTACCGCCCTCTATTGCCGCTTATTGTCGATTACTATAAGACATTCGTTAGAAGCGCCCGGCATACATCGCTATACTATACGGTTACGATCTCGCGTAAAGTCGTAATCTACCTCTAATATATCGAGTAATCGGCTAAAGAGTAGGTTGTCGGGGTCTACCGCGGAAGCCCGGTCGAGACTGTCCTAAGACCGATCCAGTTCGTATAAACGACACAACGCCTTCTTCTAACTAAGCTTATCTACAATAGTTACTATCTCTTATATGTTGCCTATCCCCTTCGTCTATCGTATCCCTTCCGCCGCTATTTCTCCGATATAACCTCTATCGACGTCTGGCGGCGAGGAACCCCCTCTTCCCGTCTTATACCTTGTCCGTCGTCGCCTATAATTCTAACATATCTTAAATAGAAGACTGCTAAAAGCATCTCGACCGGTCGTTATACGGAGCGTTTCTACGGTAGTACT
>JALRMM010000650.1:0-14360 GCA_026122155.1 Zymoseptoria crescenta
AGTAGTATACTTCCGAATCTAGATACCTCGATATACTTAGGTTTTAGCACCCCTATACCTCCTTATACGTCCGGATATGTTCTAGAGCTAGACCGAAGAACAAGACCTCGCAATAAATACTCTTAAGAAAGTACTAGTAACCGCCCCTACCCTAAAGACAATTAACTACGAGAATAGAGGGTAGATTATCCTAGCTATCGATGTATTAGGAGATGGATTTAGGGCTATACTAATGCAACGAGACGTCGACAACCCTAAGAAAAGACACCCTATACGATACGAAAGTGGAATCTAGAAGCCTAGGGAGTAGGCCTACGATGCTAGGAAACTAGAGTACCTCGGAGTCCTTAAAGCACTAAAGAAACTTAAATCCTACCTATACGGTATATACTTCCTCCTAGAGGTCGATGCGAATATACTAGTACACTAGCTAAATAGGGCACCGACCGTCCTTCCTAATGTAGTTATAACTAGATAGGTTATATAGATTCGCCTCTTTGATTTCGAAGTTAAGCACGTCTCTAGAAAAACCCATAGTGCTACTAATGCACTTTTACGCCGACTAAGGACCGCATCCGACGATATAGATAACCTATATAATAAAGATTATAAGGACATAATCGATGCAGCTCTTTATGCTACCTACGCTAGTAGAGTGGAGGCTAATAAGGCGACACCGGAACTAATCGAGGAGCTAGTTAAAGAGAATGTCGATAGCACCTACTCTAACTTATATAGGAACGTCGTATACTACTTACTTACCCTCCGACGGCCGAGTAGCGTAAATAAGAATGCCTAGTATACGTTTAAGAAGCATATAGCTCGCTACCTCGTCCGAGAACGCTACCTTTAGTATTAGAAGAGGATTAGTAAACCCCTCTATCGAGTAATTAATAAGGAAAGTAAGTAGAAGGACATTATCTATAGGCTATACCGAGATCCTACATCCGGACACCGGGGACGGGAGGGTACCTACTAGAAGATAGCATACCGGTACTTCTAGTAAGGGATATACGACCAAGTACGATCGTTCGTTAGTAAGTGCCTAGAGTACCTATATAGAACAGTAGGACCGGCAAGTGTCTCCGAGCTATACCCGCGCTATAATAGCTACGTCGGAGAATCCTAGTATATAGATATCGTACATATCGATAGCTTAGGAAGTATCCTTATAGCTCGAGAGGGACTTACTAGCTAGCCGGAAGGGAAGGTTATTAATAAGGGGGCTAGATAAGGAGTCTCCTCCAAATAGTATACGAAGTTCCTTTTCGAGGATATCTTCTTACGGACTAGAGTATATCGACGCATCTTCTTTAATAGAGGACCCGAGAACATAGGAGAAGTGCCGGAGCTACTAGCCTAGATAGATACTAACCTTAGTAGAGTTTCTATATATTACCCGGAGGGCAATAGGATCGTTAAAAGGGGTTACTATAATATACTCGACGTTCTTTCGAAATGTATATAGGGGAAGCTTACCGGTTAGAGGAAGTTCTTCTATATAGCTCTCTAAGCGGATCGAACTACTATCCGGAGATCTACTAGCTATACGCTAGCGAGCCTCTTCTACGCCTTTAATATAGTCCTACCTATCGAGCTTAGGTACGAGTCCTAGAAGGTTATTAACTAGAAGATAGTTCGAACGACGGAGGAGCTACTCGCCGTACGGGTTAGATAGATACTATACTTAAAGGAGGAGCTTAATAAGGCGACCGTATACTAGTAGAGGATAAGAGAGGTATAGAAGGGCTACTTTAACGACACGCATAATGTTAACTACTCTCCGCTTAAGAAGGGATAGATAGTGCTACTAAAGAGGGGTAAGCGTAAATCTACGTATAAGAAGCTCTCCTTTAGATAGAAGGGCCCCTTTCGCATCTTCTACTCTAACTACTATACTAGAACGTATCGTATCTCGGAGCTAGACGGATTAGTACTATAGGGTACCTAGTTACGGGACATGCTACGAAAGGTTCCTAAGGAGTATCTAGATAAGGTAGAAGACGATGCTTATAAGAGGGATAATTAGCCTTAGTAGCTAACTAGTATCGAGGAGACTAGATATAGACCGACCCCTACCTAGGATAAGACCCCTAAAGCCCTCCCCTTTTAGCGAGAAGGCGTACTAGAGCCCCTAAGTATTGCTAGGCGAGTTCGAGAAGCGTCTATACCCCCTAAGGAGCGACTATAGTACTAGCGACTATAGGCTACTAACCCTAGGTATTTGCTAGACTAGCCGGACGTTTGGTCTAGGAAACATTTCTAACTACTAACGACCGACACTAAACCCCCGACTATTTCCAATAGGCAACAACATTATCCGATAATAGCGCCTACGCCTTTTTTCGGGTTAGTCGGGGAGGGAGTTAAAGACAATTTACGTGCAAATATTACCCTTCTAACAATTAATTACGCCGGATTATATGCCGCCTCTAGCATTTACAAACACCTACTATAATTACTTGCAAAACACTACAATTAGCTGCTCCTTAGACAATTAGAAGCGCCCTTAACAATTACCGAAAAATTTACGCGTATTACCGGCTAGGCTCGTCCCTACTACTATAAATACCTCTATTTCCGCACCTAACTCGATAACCTCTACCTCCTTGACACCTACTACATCTTCTCTCTTCCCTTTCCCCTTTTTTCTTTATACTATTAATTATTATACAACCTATACGTACACTCCTATACCTTACTTAATTACCTCCGACCGAGCGTATCGGTATAACCTACTAATCGAGCATAGCAAGCGCGCAATAATACCTATTACTAGAAGCGCAACGAGCGCGTAATAGTACCTATTACTAGAAGCGCAACGAGCGCACCTATCTACTTAGTAATAAGAACGTTACCTCGCTAGTACGGTCTACGTACGAAATAACGGACTAAATTCGGAAGATCGAGAATAGCCTCTAAACGTCCACTACGTTTACGGGTAAAGTATAGCGCGCACTTCGGGCTATATATAGTACTAGCAACTCGGATAAGCTATCTAGGCTCGTAAAGAAGCTACCGGAGAAGGATCGATAGTAGATCCTTTTAAGCATTGTTCGGGCATTTAAGTAGGGAATAGAAGGGGTTTAGGAGTTTATTTCGAAGATCTATAATCTCTATCTCGAGTATAAGACTCCACTACTTCTCGTAGACGGATATAAAGTTAAGGGGGAGGACAATATAGGCGCCGCTTTCCCGAACCTAAGGAGGTTAGCTACCGTTAGAAAAGAATCTCGTAATAGGAAGAAGTCGGTGTAGAAGGCCTATTAAAAGGTCTAGGGCGACGCTATTATAAACAAGAACCCTAAGCTTAAGAAACACATCTAGCTATCCGAGAACATAGCTAAGTAGGTCTAGCGCGTAGCGAATGCGTATCCCTTATAGATAGGTAGTAGGGATAGAGACTCTATAGCGCATCTACTATCGTACGAGCTACTCTATCGACACCTTCGAGGCACCTCGCGGGGAGTAAGCCTAGTAAAGGGGGAGTATGTTACGAGGGACTTTATGCTTATAGCCGATAGGAAGCTAGATCGTCTATCGTAGGAGTAGTACGATAAGTTTAAGAGTAAGTTCGGCCTATACTTCGATAGCCGCGGCTAGGTTTTCGATAAGGTAGCTTAATCTACTACTATAGCTTCCGGCTCCGGTTCTATAGTAATCTCTAGGGCTACTCCGTAGAAGTAGATCGACGTACCTCCCGCTATAAGTACCCGCTCCCGTACTACTAGCTCGAAATAAGGACCTCCGTCCCCTATTACCCTACCCGACCGTACTACTCCTTTCTCTAATACCCTATTAGGATTAGGATAGCTAGTCTCCGGACCAAAGACCCCTACTAGGGACCGACGAAACTTATAGCTAACTACCCCCGGTAGTGCTAAACTGGAAGATAGTATCTAGGGAGCTACTCCGCCTACCCGAAAGACCGGTCGAGTACGCTTACTTTCGATTGCTATTAGCGAGTCTTAGCTCGCTACTAGTGTTATTCTAAAGAAGGATGCTCTATAAAAAGACAAGTGCAACTACGAGCTAGCTAGCCTATAAGTAATTTCTCTAATTAATAGGCTTCGGAAATTAGTAGGTAAGGAGAGGCTTACGAACGCTAACTTATTCTTTAAGTACCTTTAGACACTATACCCGGATCTATCGCTACCTTAGAAGGATTAGGTATATCTCTACATAGGTTATACTACGGACCTCCTTCGATACTTAGGGTTTAAAGTTAAAAAGGGGTCTCGGACTAACAAGAATCTGTTCCTATATAGACTCCTTTAGCTTAACGGCGACACGAAAAAGCTAAGCGACTACAAGACGGGTGCTAATACCTACTTCTACTAGTTTAATCACGCGCGTCCTATTCGTCCCTCGGACTTCCTCGGCCTATACTACTTCGAGAATATAGCTTAGAAACCAGTCCTTAGTAGCATCTACTATAACCTTATTAATAAGGAGAAGAAAGTCTACTTTAGGGATATTACGAAGGAGGCTCTCGGTATTACTAATACCTACTACGCCGCCTTTAAGAAGGACGGTACCCTTAACTTCCCTCTATTCGACTAGCTAGCAAACGATACGAAAATTATAATCGACAAAAAGCCCTTTTTCCTAAAGGATATTATTAAGGAGGAGATAGACATGTACCTCTGGCACCAGCGGAAGATTAATAGCCAGGACAACTATAGCTAGCTCCGGACTATGTTCTACTCTTAAGTTTAGCAACTTATTCGATAGGACATTAGGTACTAGTTACTATACGTTATTATACGGCTAGACTACGAGTATAGGCTTATCTTATATCCGTACTACGCTAAGTACACCAGGATTGGAGATAACACTATGTTTAAGCACATCGATCTAAACATTACTCGGATAATTAAGGAGCTACGTAGGATCTTCCAAGTTTAGGGGACTATCTCTCTTACCGACGAGGGGAAGGACAACTATATAGTACTTGTTAGGGGCATGTAGAAGACGAAGGTTTTTAATATATAGCATAAGTAGATGCGCGATTACGATTGCACCAAGGGTGCTATATAGAAGATCGACTATATAGTCCTCCCTTAGAGCTTCCTAGATAAACATAGACTTAAGTAGGAGTATAGGCCCTATAAGGCTAGTAATGTCCGTATTACTACACCTTATCTTCCTTATAGGGTAGATTACGTAGCGAAGACCGAGCGCCGCACTATCCTTCCCTAGTTTATTACCTACCGAGAGGACGGTTCGCTCGAGTGCGTAGAAGCTAGTAATTAGGAGATGCTTAGTAGGGCGTATAGGGATATAACTACTCTAGAGCGTACCCCTTCTAGACTTCGGAACAAGTACGGAGCTATCCCCTACGCCTTTCTAGCCTTAGTTCGACTTACTACTAGTAACCCTATTTCGAGCGCGCTAGTTAGTAGTGCTAAGTAGGACAATCCTAGCGTCCTCTCCGAGCTAAGGCGACTTACTTAGTTCGAGAGCGTAGCGAAGCTAAAGGAGTACCTCTAGATAGAGCGTAAGCGTGCCCTCTACTAGTTCGCTAACGACTACTAACGAATGCGGGCTATTAAGAGGACTACTTTCGGTAACAAGTCCTTCTACTAGGTAAAGGAGGCCGATCTAAAGAACCTCTAGTCGAAGCGCCCTTATGTAGACGAGGTACTAGTTAAGGATCCGGAGGATGTCGAGTATAAGTACGTTACTTAGTAGGAGTTTATCGACTCGCTCCCTTAGGAGGTTCCCTTCACTAGCAAGTATAGGACTATAGGACAAGTACGGTTCTAGGAGGCGGGTACTTAGGGATAGTAGTTTACTAGACTATTTCCGCATTTAGTCTAGGAAAGAAATAATACCGACGACAACTTAGGAGCGAATTTCGAGGGAGTTCTTTAGTTTTAATAGGGTTTTCTTTTGTTCTTTTCTCTTTGTTAGATGTATGCGACATGCGAGGCGGGTACAAAACCCTAGGATAGGATCGGTCTACATTAGTACTATACAATAAGGACGATGCTAGTGCTAGTTCTAGAGGGTTTTTACGTATAAGGGCGTGCATATAGAACATATTAAGTTTGTTTCTTTTGCTTTAAGCAGCACGTAGCGGCGCTTTAGGTCGCTGGTCTATCTCTTGTTTAGTGTCTAGGTTAGACACTAGCTAGGGGAAGCTTATAGTAGAGAAAGTCGCACTAGTTACGTATATCTAGTAGTGCTACCTTCGTCGCTAGGTAGCTAATAGACTTTATCCTCTATTATGCTACCTTTTAGCACTTCGAAGGCACAACAGCACATAGCACTTAAATCTACCTCCTCGTTGCCCCCCTATCTACCTTCCCTCGTCTTCTTTTTATATGTTCACCTTCTACAGCCCTCTTTTACTACACCTCCGGTACATACTGCTACTATCCGACGGGAGTTTGGAGTCTAAGTATACTTCCCCCTTATAGCACTTAAATCTACCTCCTCGTTGCCCCCCTATCTACCTTCCCTCGTCTTCTTTTTATATATTTACCTTCTATAGCTCTCTTTTACTATACCTCTAGTGCATACTACTACTATCCGACGGGAGTTTAGAGTCTAAGTATACTCCCCCCTTATAGTAGGAGGAGCGCTAGAGGAGCTCGAGCGTCCTTTAAATCTAAAATAGCCCGTAAGGGGGTCGTCGTAATATTGTCGTAGGACTACGATCCGTGCTACCTCTATAGGTATATAGAGCTTCTTCTAGTAGAAGAGGAATTCTCCCTAAATTGCCTATCTTTAAGTCTATTCGGGTGGATCTAGGTTATTTAGTACTAATTCGACCCTCGATACTATTATATCGTCGTAAAGATACTATTAGATAGTATCTATAAGTAGCGAGTCGTCTACTTCCTCGAGTAATGTCGATACTATTATATATATTCTACCGTAGTATAGCCTAGCAATACGGTAGTATTCTACTAAGACTTCTAGTATAGCTCGAATTAGGCGGTCTTCGACCCTTTCGTAGCTTAATAGGCTTAGCTAGCTCTAAAGGGTAGAGATTACTATAGTACTATCGTCTTCGCTAATCTATTAGCCCGAGTAACCTTCTTCTTATATATCGGGCCTTCGGCTAACCGTATCTACGGCCGTATTAAGGGAGCTAGGGTTATATATCGTATAGAAGTTAATGCTTAAGAGCTATTCTACCTACCTTACCTATCTCCGGCTAAGTTACTTAGTCGTTATAAACTATTTCAAGTTATAGTAGTCGGTAAGTAGCTCGATTTAGTATAAGGCGCCCTCGACATAGTACCTCTAGCGCTAAAAGAACTTAACTACGGCTAGAAGTTCCTAATCGTAGGTGTTATAGTTCCTTTCGGCCGTATCTATCTTACTTAAGTAGAAAGCGACAGGATACTAGTGTAGTTTGCTATTTGTTTCGTACTACTAGGAGAGCACTACTCTAATAGCGTATCTAGATGCATTAGTTAATATCCTAATAGGCAGTTTTAGGTCGAAATGCCTTAAAATAGGCGCCTCTATAAACTTCCTTTTTAACTCTTAGAATACTTAAACTACTTTAGAAGGGAGGGTTAGGTGCATTAACTCCTCTTTTCGCTACTTATGGCCGCCTTTTGCCCTATTGGGGCCTCTTTCTATTAGCTTATTAAGGGGGGCGGCTATCCTTAAGAAACCGCCGATAAATTAGCGATAGTAGTTTACGAATCTAATAAAGATGCGAATGTCCCTTATAGACGTTAGTAGGGGCTATTCCGTAATAGCTTTAACCCTTTCGGGCTCTATTTCGATTCCTTTATAGGTAACTACGTAGCCTAAGTATCTAACTTACTCCTTAAAGAACTCGTACTTAGACAATTTAGCGAACAACCTATACTTCCTAGGTCTCTCTAGCACTAATTTAACGTACTTCTTATAGGTCTCGGCATCTAGGGACTAGATTAGGATATCGTCGAGGTAAACGACTATATAATAGTCTAAAAGGCCCCGAAGTACGTAATTTATATATCCCTAGAACACCGCGGGTAAATTAGTTAGACCGAATAGGACTATAGTATATTCGAAGTAGCTATACCTTATCCGGAAGGCGGTTTTCTACTAATCTCCTTCCTTAATCCTAATGCGATAGTATGTATTACGGATGTTAAGCTTAGTAAAAACACTCGCTAAGGCTAGTTAGTCGAGTAACTCCTATACTAGTAGTAACACGTATCTATTTTTAACTATAACGGCGTTAAGCGTCCTATAGTCTAAATAAAGCCTTAATCTACCGTCTTTCTTCTTAACGAAGAGGATACTACTCCTAGCGGGGGACGTAGAGGGCCTAACCTATTCCTTTACGAGGCTATCTAAGAGATAGTTACGTAAGGTCTCTAGTTCCGTAGTAGAAAGGTTATATAAAAGTCTATATAGGGCCTCTTTACCCTCTATTAGTTCGATGCTAAGCTTATTAGGTCTATCTTTAGGTAGGAGGGACTCGTTTCCTTCTATAAAAACGTCCGAGAATTCTAAAAATTCCTTAGGTAGCTAGACCTTTCCTTAGTTAGAGTCGGTTTATTAGGCTAATAGGGCCTAAACACGCCCGAATAGGACGCTATAGGCGTTATTCTAGAACTCTTCGGGCGAGACGAGTTTACTAGGCTTCTATTATCTACCTTTAGTTCCTTTCTAGGTAATACTCTTCCTAACGAAATTTGCCCGTAGGTTCTAGTGTTCTAGCTATAGCATACCGAGTACTATCTAGTAGCTATAGATACGTCTAATAGCGAAAGAGTCTATATATCCTCGTATAGTGCCTTACGTATCTATTACTTTAAAAGGCATACGGCATTCTCCTTAAACTGCTAGGCTCTATCTATTTAGTACTACGTATTAGGCATTCTATCCTACTTCCGTACTTAGGCCTAACTCCTTAGCTATTATATTATCTAGGAAGTTGCTCTACGCCCTATAATCGAGGAGAGCCTAGAGCTTCTTAGTCCCTTATAGTCCTATAAGCTCTACTTCGAGGCGTATTAGACCTCCGTTTATTAGGTAGGACTTGCCTCCTAGTTTAGCGGCTCTTCTTTACTCTTCTAAGTAGAGTACTTACCTAGTAGCGGTTAGAGTCTATTCGCTACTAGGTCCTCTTTTCCTAACTAATCCTTTTCTAGGTATTCCTATCTCCTATAGCCTTCCTTACTATAAGTCTAATATACTATAGTAGATCTCTCCGCCTTTTCCGCTATTAGGACTTTTAGAGGGGTTTTAGGCCGCCTAGGTCCTATACCTAGCTTATTGCCCCGGTTTAGCTATCTACCGGCCGAATCGCCCTCGGCGGGTTCCTTAGTAGATTATTTCTTATTAAATTCCTAGATCTATTAGTAGGAGATATTAGCCTTTTCCTCTACCTCTGTAAGGGAAGTAAGGGTAACCTACCCCTATTCGAGGCGGTTTCGTACCGAAGGGGTAAGAGCTTCTTTAAACTCGTAGATTATCTATAGAACGTCGGTATATCTAATCTTATCCTACTATTCCTTAAGGTAGTTTATAAGTCCTATTAGAGTTCGATCGCCCTATTTAGCGTTCTTAATATTATCTATCGCCCTTTAGGATCGTTCTTCCTTAGTGCCTATAGAATCGAGCATTATAAGCTACATGTCCTTCTATATAGGCTAAATAGGTCCTTTATCTATTAAATAGCGCTTCTAGTGTTGTTTCTAGGCCCTAGCTATCTATTCTTTGGCGAACTTAATCTTTTCTTCCTCCGTAGCTATGCTAGCTTACTTAATAGCTCGGTTAATATCTTCTTACTACTATTCCTAGTCCGCTCTATTCTTTCCTTCGAAGATATAAGGGTTCCTAGCCTTAGGTAGGGCATTCTTAGGGATAGCGGTCTAGATTAGGAGTTTAACTAAGGGGATAGCTAGGGAGCTATTCTTAACTTAGGTAATTTAGTCCCCTATAGCCTTATTATAGGCTTAAAGAATGCTAAGCTAGAGAAGGCGTTCTTACTTAACGTTAGCTGCCTCTTTCTTACGGATTTATTCTTCGATATCTTTATCTCTATTATTATAAGGAGTGTTGTCCCTCTAAGAGATAGTAGTATCCCGTTCTTCCTCTTGAAGGGTATTGTTGTCCTAGGTAGTAACTAGCTATCCTAGTTCGATAGGTTCGGCCGCTCTATCGCCTTACGGTACCTAGGTTAGGGCGTCCGTATTATCTTAAGTGTTAGCGGGGTCGATACCTCGTCGACGGGTCGATTTGCCCCTAGAGGGTCCGGAACGGGAGGAAGATATTATAAAGTAATTCGTCGTACCTAGTGTCTGGATCGAATCGTGTATAAAAGGGTATTATAAGAGTAGTAGTATAAATTACTAGTAAGAAAAGACTCGATTCGATACCCTTTCGTAATAGAGAGGATCCTACCTCCCTATATAGAGGCCTTCGGTCGTAATATAGGCCCGTTTAGGGACCTTATTACGTAAAGGCGCTAATCCGGTCGGAGATTATACTAACGGGCGTAATATAGTCCCTTTTAGGGACTATATCGCGCTGTTAGAGAGGTACCTATAACACCGTTAACTCTATCGATAGTAGACTCTATAGAGTTACGAGTAATGCGATTATATCTCGCCTTATATACCTTATTAACCGTAGCTACTATATCGAAGATCTTAGAGTAGCTAATCTACTAGATGTCGTCGGAGAGACCTTAGCCCTTTAGTTTACCTTTAACTCTATGTTAGTAGCGTTAGCGACAATCTCTAGCTTCTATAGATGCTTAACTATTAGACTTCTTATCTTCTAAATCGTTAGACTCCTTACTACGACTATTAGTTCCGTCTCCCTACTTACTATAGACAAACTGCTTCTTCGCTAGTCTATTACCTTAGAGCTTCTAAGCATACGAAATAATCTCTAATACGGTGCTCTTCTTAGTATAGTATATAGTCTTATCTATTCCAAGGCTAGTCTCTATTATACGCTAGGCAACGCGGCTAGGTATACGGTTTAGGGCCTTAGTAATTATCGTCGCCTCGGCGTCGTATATAGAGTTTCCCTTACTAGCTATATCCTCCGAATACTCCTTATAGAAGAGCTCGATTAGTTTATCCGATCTAAGATCTTTACCCTTTTAGCTAGAGGTGTTAATTACACTATATGCTAGAACACTCTCTTATAGAACCTTATTAGTAATACTATTAGTAAGTAAGCACCGCTAGTAGGTTATCTCTCGGCTATAATTTAGTTAGTTAGTACTAAGGAATAAAGGAATTAAGATATCGATTATGCGGCATAGATACCTAAGATCTATCTTACGAGTAGCGGTACGGATAACTAATATATTCTCGATCTCGATAAGAGGACGGTAGCCGTTTATAAAGGCCGGATCTACTACGCGAGGCTCGTACTTATTCTTATTCTTATCCTTATCGCCGCCCTCTACGCTAATCTCTAGTATAATACTACTCTACGCTTTATTGCTAAATGCTAGCTACTAGATTATATATACTATATTAAGATACTTACGAGGTATAAGCTTTAAGACGGCGTTATTAATAGCATCTACTTTAGAGACTCCGTCTTTATACCGAATTAGCTTCTAGTCGACTAATATCTAGAGGAACATAGCCTCGACCCGAGATATATATAAGCGCTTAATAAGATAAAGGATATTAAAGAGCTATCGGTTATTAGGACTAATACTATATATACCCTAGTACTTCGCATCGTTATATAGTATAGCGCTAGCTAACCTCTCCTTCTTACTATTTATAGTCTAGTACGTCCTTATTATAGTATATACTACGTTTATACTAATGTAGAATAGTACTAAAACCGGAAGTAGCTAATCCGTATAGTTAAACGCCCTTATATACTCGACATTCTCAGCCCTGGATAGCCTAGATACAAGCGGTCGTTATCTAATCGCCGAGGATAATCTCTAAGATCTAGTCGAAGTTATTATCTTTATTAAAGCTATAGTTCTTAATCTATACGTTATAGATAACCTCTTTTATACCCGAGATTACCAATTCGTCGTACATTAATATAGCTATCGTATATATAAGAGTAGCGGACGGAGCTATCTTATTAATCGTCTACTAAGGAACCTAATATGCCGCTATACCTTTACTAAGGTCGATACTATCTATATTACGGTTACCGGTCGCCTTCTAGTCCATATAATTTGCGAAGGTAAAGTTCTTGAATTTTGTAGCTAATACCTCGCCGTAGACCTTACTACTCGCCTTATTAATAAAGTATATAGATGTTGCTACCTTGTACTTGTCCTATATAATGCTAGTAAAGATCTCGTCGGCTTAGAGTAGGACTTCGAGATAAAGCATACTCTTCTTTAGGCCCTCTTCTAGTATTCGTACGTAGTAAGTAATATAGCTAGATGTTATAGTGTTCTACTCCTAATCTATACTAAGCGTCTATACGGCCTTCTTATTACGTAGCTATATATAGTTATCGGTATACTTAAATAATTATATCGTCTTTATAAGAGTAGTAGCGGCGCGAGATTAGACCTAGGTATTCTCCTTTACTACCTTCTAGATCGTACGATAGCTAGCGCTTAGACCGACACTAGCGATAATATCTATTGCCCGCCTCTTTATACTAGCCGTATATAGAAACATACTAAATGTCTTTACGAACTAGTCCGAATCCTTAATAGCTATAGTATAAGATACGATTACTATAATACTAATTATATACTTACGTCTACGACCCTACTTATCTTCATATATTATAAAGGTACTAGTAGTTAGCTTCTCCTATATAACCTTCTTATTAGCAATCGCTGCTCGGATAAAGTTCGACTATAGAGGCGCTCGTATAAGGATATCCGCCTCTATATCCGTAAGCTTATGTTCCTCTAAGTACTACTACGAGTCGTACTACTAGAAGAAGAAGCTATTGTCGATAAGCTTCTTTAGCTCTAAGCGTACTTTATATCCGCTTATTATACGCCCTTTAGGTATAGTGTTTTAGATAAACTTTAGGCGATGCTTATACTTTATACTACTATAGGTTAATATATCGCTAATCTAGCGGGCGATAAAGCCTCTAGCTAATACGTCAATTCCGTTAAGAAGTTGTAAGGCTTGTTTGAATTTAGTTAATAAGGTGTTAGGGAAAGCTAAGGCATAGCCTAGCTCTAGACCTTAGGTAAGGTCGCTAGATAATACGATGCCGAGCGTAGCGGCGAATGCCGCTTACGTAACGTATAGTCGTATGTTAGGAGGCACGTATATGCAACTTAACAATAGCAAGAATTAGTTTCATTACTAGTGGAATTACTAGCTAGCGTTCTATACACTACGATATCTTTATACTTCTTATAATTCTAATTCTTCTCTAAGAGCCCGCGGTCTATAGAACCTAATAGCGGATAAGATACCTACTAGCGAGCTACCTACTCCTCCTTAGTAAGCTATAAGCGAACGATAAGGGTTAGTAGTATAAGGGGGGAGTATACTTAGACTCCAAACTCCCGTCGGATAGTAGCAGTGTGCACCGGAGGTGTAGTAAATAAAAGAGGGCTATAGAAGGTAAATATGTAAAAAGAAGACGAGGGAAGGTAGATAGGGGGGCAACGAGGAGGTAGATTCAAGTGCTGTGTGCTATTGTGCCTTCGAAGTGCTAAAAGGTAGCATAATAGATAATAAAGTCCATTAGCTGCCTAGCGACGAAGGTAGCACTACTAGATACACGTAACTAGTGCGACTTTCCCTACTATAAGCTTCCCCTAGCTAGTGTCTAACCCAGACACTAAACAAGAGACAGACTAGCGACCTAAAGCGCCGCTGCGTGCTGCTCAAACTAAAAGAAACAAACTTAACATGTCCTATATACACGCCCTTATGCGTAAAAACCCTCTAGAACTAGCACTAGCATCGTCCTTATCGTGTAGTGCTAATGTAGACCGATCCTATCCTAGGGTTTTGCACCCGCCTCGTATGTCGAATGCATCTAACAAAGAGAAAAGAACAAAAGAAAACCCTATTAAAACCAAAGAACTCCCTTGAAACTCCCTCCTAAGTCGTCGTCGGTATTATTTCTTTCCCAGACTAAATGCGGAAATAGTCTAGCAAACTACCTCGGCTACTATCCCTAAGTACTAGCCTCCTAGAACCGCACTCGTCCTATAGTCCTATACTTGCTAGTAAAGGGAACCTCCTAAGGGAGCGAGTTAATAAACTCCTACTAAGTAACGTGCTTATGCTTAATATCCTCCGGATCCTTAACTAGTGCCTTATCCGTACGAGGGCGCTTCGACTAGAAATTCTTTAGATTAGCATCCTTTACCCGGTAGAAGGACTTGTTACCGAAAGTAGTCCTCTTAATAGCCCGCATCCGCTAGTAGTTGCTAGCGAACTAGTAGAGGGCACGCTTACGCTCTATCT
>JALRMM010000651.1:0-14338 GCA_026122155.1 Zymoseptoria crescenta
GCTCCGTTAACCGTTCGTATTGCTCTCGTAACCGCTTCGCTATATCTATAGCTACCGGCGCCCTTCCCTTAAGAGTCTCGTCCCGAGGCGATAATAACGTAATAAGGTTAGGATTCCAACCGTATAGTGTATAGAATAGACTCTACTTTAGAGTCCCTTGCAGACTGTTGTTGCAGGCAAACTTAGCCTAGTATAACACCTTTACCTACTTAGTTTGATCCTCGCCGATATAGATGTGAAGGTACTGCTCGAGGGTCTAATTTGCCTTCTTAGTTTAACTATCTATTTAAGGGTGGAACGCTGTTAATAGCTTCCTTTTAATCTTTGCCTTAAAGTAGAAAGTAGACTAATACTAGCTCGTGAAGACAGAACCTCTATTACTTACAATGCTTCTCGGCACGCCGAAGAAGCGAATTACTTCTCGTTTAAGAATACCTATAAGATTAGCACTCGTGCACTGTTTGGTTATAGGCACGAATCTCACTATCTTAGTGTATCGGCAAACAATTATAAGCATAGTAGTAAACACGGAACCGTTTAGCTTACTCGGAGGTAGATCGGTAATAAAATCCATAGAAATGTCTTACTACGCTCTTCGTAGAAGCGGGAGCGAAGCTAATACGCCGTAAGGCCGATAGTGTCGCGCTTTGTTCATAAGACATTTATTGCATCTAGCAATGTATTTAGCGACGTCTATTATAAGACGTAGCTAGAAGTACTTACGCTTTATTAACTCGATAGTCTTATCCTTGCCGAAATAACCGGCCAAGGGATTATCGTAATATATACGCATAATCTACGCTCTTAATACGTAATCCTTAGGGATGTACATAGCGTCGCTAGAGTACAATATCCCCTCTCTGCTTATATACTCGTATCCTAACTCAGATCGATACGTAGAGCCATATACCTCTACTTTCGTAAGTAGTTCGTAAGCCTCTCGGTCGAGCTTCGTACTAGATCTTACGTAGTCGTAGAGTAGGCTGGGAATGTGCATATATAGACCGTCGTTTCTAACGATAGCACGTACGACACTCCGAGGTAAGGATACGGCATACGATCCGTCTAACGGCGCTATCGGCGTCGTAGATATAGTTCTTTTAGACTCGATCGAATCGAAGGTCGTATTAATCCTTCTAATCGATAGGCTATTAGCCTAGGCAAGCGTTGCTGTGCCCTCTAACTAAGCTCGCAGCTTGTTCTAGAGACTCGGCAATAGTATATTTAAATAATCTATTGTCTCTTTCGCAGTTAGTTCGTAATCGCTTCGGCGTAAGGGCATATCGGCTAGGTTGAGTTTCCCGGCGCGATGCGTAATTATAAAGTTATAAGGCGCGAGCTCTACGGCCTAGCGCGCCTACCGACCGTTTAATTGCTTTATAGTTATGAAGCTCTTAAGGTTGTTATAATCTACGATCACATTAACTATATGCGTAGCACCGTCTAAATATAGACGCTACTATTTAAACGCCGTAACGACTATAAGCAACTCCTTATTATAAGTCTCGTAATTTATCTCCGCGGGAAGCATTTTCCTCGACTAAAAGGCAATAGGGTGCTACTTAGCGTCGAAGAGTTAGGAGAGGATTCCGGCGATAGCAAAATCAGATGCATCGGTCTCTATACGTAACCTCTTCGCGGGGTTAAAATGCTTTAGGATTAGGGCCTCCTAGAAGGCTCTCTTTAATACCTTAAACGCCTCTTGTTAAGGGGCTTACCACTCGATCGGACCCGGCTTCTTACCGTTCTTAGCTCCCTTCGAAAGGTCCGTTAAAGGCTTAACGACCTTGGAGTAATAGGAGATAAATCTCCGGTAGAAGTTAGTAAAGCTAAGGAACGCTTGAACTTCCTTTAACGTAGTGGGCGTGGGCTACTTAGCGATCGCACTAATCCTACTAGTGTTAATAGTAACTCTATTAGTAGTTACTACGTAGCCCAAGAAGTCTACTAACTTCTTAAAGAAGCTGCACTTCTTGAATTGGGCATATAGCCGAAATTTCCGTAGGCGCTCTAGTACTACGTAAACGTCGCGAACGTGTTGCGTATAGGTTGCGCTGTATACGAGGATATTATCCAGGTACACTACATAGCACATATTAACAAGGCCTTGCAAGGCACGGTTAATGTATATCTAAAACGTCGCTAGCGCGTTCGTAAGCCCGAAGGGCATTACTTTATACTAGTAACTCCCGTACCTAGTACGGAAGGCAGTCTTCCACCGATCTTCCTTTTTAATAGCGATGCGATAATACGCCTAGGTAAGATCGATCGTAGTATAGTACTCGCAGTTTATTAACTAATCGAGCGTCTCGGCGATTAAGGGTAGCGGGTAGCTATTCTTAATAGTGATTTCGTTTAATCTACGATAATTAACATAGAGTCGGAGGGTGCTATCCTTCTTTAGAACGAAGAGGATAGGCGCACCCGCCTTACTATCGCTAACTTCAAACCAATCGTTCTTAATGCCCTCTATAAGATACGTACGAAGCTCGCTTTGTTCTCTCGGCGATTAATAATACGTCTTCTTTAGGGGAGGCGTTATGCCCGGCTTAAGATTAATCTTATGCTCGATCCTATCGTAACGCCTTCGTAACTGCTCCGGCGTTAGGAAGAAGACATCTACATAAGCCTTTAGCTTATCTAGCAGATCTGCTACGGTGAACTCCGTAGGCTTTATAGAGATCGCGTATACTACGCGACTCCTTCGTAAATCTTTCGCGAATACGTAAGGATCGATAACTTCGATCTTTCGTAGAACAGGGTGCTTACTATAATGCTACGCGTCGTTGCCGCTATTAACGATTATACCTTATAAACGTCTCTAGGGCCGACTAAGAATTACATTAGGTTCTAGCATCTTATATGCGTAGAAAGTCCCCTATGTTGTCTTAGTTACTCCTATAGAGTCGGTAAGCCGCACCCGAAGGGTGTGCGCTCTATAATAGTGTCTAAGCTCGCCGGTAAAGGTAGAGACCCTTGGCAGCACTACTCTCTTATTAATAGGTATACCCGTCTTTAAAACGAACTCCCTCGAAACGACATTTATATCTACCGCATTATCGAGGAGAAAGCTCGCCTTATGCTCCGTACTCGCCGTAGGTGTTACGACTACACTACGGTAGCAGGGCGCGTAGTTTGCGTCCACTTTATCCTAAGGCGGCTCCGGACTTAAGGATCGGATTCCTTCTTTAAGTCCTTCGCTTTTTTCGAATCGTCTTTAAGGGCGGCGACCTTACGTATGCTTAACTACTTACTCGTACAATTAGTAGCGTAGTGCCCCTTCTTATTACATATATAGCATACGACGTCGGCGAGGTCCCTCGACGGATGCTTATTATCCCGCCCTATATTCGTAGGCGGTCTACGGTTACTTTGGTCGTGCGGTTTTAAGTCCCGCTTACGACCCTTATTGTTTCCGCGCTTGTTCTTCTTATTGCTCCCTTCCTCGGCGTCGTCGTTACGGGCGTGCTTGTTCCTAGCGGTAGCCTTATTATAGTTCCGGTCTACGGCTTCTAAGCGCGTCGCTAACGTAACTACTTCGGCCCGAGTAGTCGGCATTTCGTAATTCTTCACGATGTCCTAACGGAGCGAAGACTTAATCTTTACGAGGAAGTGCCTTACAAGCTACTTCTCCGTGTAGTCTAGCTAGCTCTCCAGCATATTAAGTTCAATCGTAAAGTTCTTAACGTTCTAGTCGGTCTTCTAATAAGCCGTCTCGTAATCCAGCATTACGCTAAGAAGGCGATTAATAGGATTACCGACTACGTTGCTAACGAACTGCTTGAAGTCTTCCTAAGTGCAATTATTAGGCACTAAGTTGTCCTAGTAGCTATTGTGCTAAAGATCGGCCGCATTACCCCCGAGCTACATAATAGCGTAGGAAACGCGAGCATAGTCGGTAACGTAGTAATAGCTAGAGTTAAGGAACACTAGGTCCAACTAACGAAGGAAGTCCCTAGCCTCCTTAATGTTGTGTCCCTTAAACACGACAGGATCTTTAAGCTTGGGTCTACCTCCGACACCTAGCGGATAGTGTACGCTATTAGTACGAATGGACTGCGTAATACTCTATAGGTTATCGTCGATAAGTAATAGGGTCTATACCGTAGCTTGCGGCTTAGCACCCTACATCTCTATATTATTGCGGTTACGGCCCAACTTTATCCGCTAGACTTCTAGCTAAAGGGTACGAAGGACTTCTTCCTTCCTTAAGGCTTCCTTTTCGGCTTCGAGCCTCGTAATAGCTTCGGCTACGGACTCTTCCGGCGTCGACATAGGAGCTTTATCGGATCCCTTAGGACCCTCTCCGTATATATAAGGCCCTTGCTCTTACTCTACCTCGGGCAACTCGTCCGGGCGTAAGTCCTACGGGGGCTTACCGGCAATGCGTCGGGAAGGTATCTTAATAATCCTAATAGGGTTTAATGGATTGCTACCCTCGTAGAGGTAGAAGAATTAGAATTGTAAAGGCGATAGGGTCTATAGCAATGTAAGGAACGCCCAATATCCACTTAATAAAAGGTGAGACTAATTCTTATAGAATTTAATGTACGAGCGTAAGCCCTTCGCCTTATATGCGGTAGGCATGCGCTAAGCATTCGTTACCTCCTTAGTTATACGACCGAAGGATAACTTCACTCGACCCGGATTACTACCTTTAGCAGTAATCCTTATAGCAGTCCTTGGCGGTGCTATTACAAGGGTAGTATAATAGAGGATAAAGTCTATTAGCTACCTAGCGACAAAGGTAGCACTACTAGATATACGTAACTACTGCGACTTTCCCTACTATAAGCTTCCCCTAGCTAGTGTCTAACCTAGATACTAAACAAGAGATAGACTAGCGACCTAAAGCGCCGCTGTGTACTGCTTAAACTAAAAGAAACAAACTTAACATGTCCTATGTGCACGCCCTTATACGTAAAAACCCTCTAGAACTAGCACTAGCATCGTCCTTATCGTGTAGTGCTAATGTAGACTAATCCTATCCTAGGGTTTTACACCCGCCTCGCATGTCGCATATATCTAACAAAGAGAAAAGAACAAAAGAAAACCCTATTAAAACTAAAGAACTCCCTTGAAATTCGCTCCTAAGTCGTCGTCGGTATTATTTCTTTCCTAGACTAAATGCGGAAATAGTCTAGCAAACTACCTCGGCTACTATCCCTAAGTACCCGCCTCCTAGAACCGCACTCGTCCTATAGTCCTATACTTACTAGTAAAGGGAACCTCCTAAGGGAGCGAGTCGATAAACTCCTACTAAGTAACGTGTTTATGCTTAACATCCTCCGGATCCTTAACTAGTGCCTTATCTATACGAGGGCGCTTCGACTAGAAGTTCTTTAGATCGGCTTCCTTTACCCGGTAGAAGGACTTGTTACCGAAAGTAGTCCTCTTAATAGCCCGCATTCGTTAGTAGTTACTAGCGAACTAGTAGAGGGCACGCTTACGCTCTATCTAGAGGTACTCCTTTAGCTTCGCTACGCTCTCGAACTAAGTAAGTCGCCTTAGCTCGGAGAGGACGCTAGGATTATCCTACTTAGTACTACTAACTAGCGCGCTCGAAATAGGGTTGCTAGTAGTAAGTCGAACTAAGGCTAGAAAGGCGTAGGGGATAGCTCCGTACTTATTCCGAAGTCTAGAAGAGGTACGCTCTAGAGCAGTTATATCCCTATACGACCTACTAAGTATCTCCTAATTACTAGCCTCTACGCACTCGAGCGAACCGTCTATAAGGGAGTGTAATTAGGTAGTAGCTAACACGTACAAACAGTCTATATACGAATGTCTATATTACCTACCGAAGGGAACCGAAGGGAGGTAGAAGGGAACAAAAGGGAGGTGTACGTGCTAAGGCCTCGTACGGGCCTACTTCGGGCTAGCATTAGGCCCGGAGCAGGCCTAAATTAGGTCTATAGCAGCCTAGGGCACTAGCTCCCTAACATTATCCCCTCCCCCCCGGCGGCCTATTCTAGGTCGTAGAAGTAATAGCAAAAATTGAAGTTTAATAATAGCCCCGATCCCGACTAACGAGGAAGGGATCGAACCGCGGTGTCTCGTAAGTAGTCGTAGGGGAGTTAGCCCTTTAATAGCTACTCGGCTAGCTAGGCGAAGCGCATATTAGTTGGATTTCTCGTAATAGCGGTATAGAACCCTCGTCGTTTATTAAGGCGAAGTAAGCCGCGGCTACGTCTATAAACACGGACTAAGGAGTCTTGTAAATTCGCTCCTAAGGTCCTTCTTAGTCGTGGATCTAGTCTATTCTAGGCCTATCCTTTCGCTCGTAAAGCCTACGCTAGCGTTTAGCGTTATAATCTATTTATGCGCATAACCGCACGTGAATTGTCCGTAAATCCTCCCTATAATCTTAGTAGGCCCGTAATAGGCCCGTTTTGGCCGTGAATTCGCTCTATTATAGGCGTCGTAATTATGTAGCCTTGGCGGCTCCGATCGGTCCTTTATATCTAGTCCTTCGTCCTCGAACTTTCTTCTTCCTTCCTTATTATACCTTCTACTTCTATAGTAGCGCCTCTTTCTCCGATCCTCGAATCGCCCTCTAAGCCGACTACCTTACTATATAACGAACTTCCTCGTTATAGTAGCTCTTATCGGCGCGTATCGACTCTTATAAGCGCTTAGACCGCTATTAATTAAGAAGGTGTCTAGGATCCTAACTAAACTATGTCGTAGCCTAGATTTTACCCTCCTAGTACGCTACGTACTCTAGTAGGTAGTAGTAGCGGTGCCGCGCGGACCCCGAGCGGTCCTCTCGTAGGCCTAAATCTATACGATCCGGCATCCCTAGCTATACGTGCTCCTACGGCGAGCAGTCGTCCGAATCCCGATAACTCGCCCTCGTCGATCCCTCGTAGGAATTCCAATAGCTCGCTTACTTAGCGGCTAGGTATGTTCTGGCACTCCTTTAGGCCTAATCCGTAGCTAACGTAGCTAGGTCCCGTTATCGTAGTCGATAGCCGCGCTTTAATCCCGGACTACCTCTATTCGTACGCTAAGATAGCCGTCGCTAAGACGCCTATTACTCGTGCTAACCGCCTTCCTTAATCGATCGCTCCTCGCCTAGATGCGCGTCGCCTTCTATACGTTAACTACATCCGTCGGCTCTACGACGTTAACTAGTATCTTATAGCTACGTAGTAGCTCCCTATTACTTATCGCTATAATATAACGGAGTTGCCGGAGGGCACCTATATAGCGTATATCGCTATTCGACAACAGTTAGCTTGCTACCCTATCCCTAAGGAGGCGTATCGGGCCTATAACGTCCTTAACTTATTATAGCGTTCCGTCCTCGACTATAAGCGTAAGTTTCCACGGATTAATAACACTAACTTCCTCGTTAGGCTCGATACCTCTAAGGAGGCCGAGCGCCGTTATCGGTATGTTTAACCCCTTCCTCGGGCCTGTTCTAGTACTAATGTGTTCCTAGCCGCATTATCCTATTTCGCGGCTACGCTAACAAGCTCTACCCTAAGATAAAGGCTCTAATTAAAGACGTCTTTAACTTCGGTATTAATGCTTCCGCCGGCGCGCGTGTCCTTAGCTTCTTTACTAGTAGGCCCCCTAAGGCTAGTCGGACTTAGAAGGATCTTTCCTCGAAGCCCTCCAACGAGTAGTAGTTAGTATATCGCCGTTATCGTCGTACGGAGGCGGAGGTAGAGGAGCGGTCGTTCGAGGCTAGCCGCAGTACGCTAAGTTTAACGCCGTTTAACATCGTCGCGGATGTAGAGGTAGAGTAGCGCATAGTACGTAACCTTCTATTTAAGCAGTAGCGCTTAGTGTACTAGGGCCCTTTCGCGTACTAGCTCGGGGCTAGTACGGGGTTAAAAGGGTAGTAAAAGTGGAGCAACCTACTATAGTTATAGACATTAGTCCCTATAACCTATAGGATCGTTAGACTCCTTAGTCCGTATTTCAAGACTCTTCGGCCGGCGCGCTAGTAGCGTTGTTTGTTTCTTTATGCTTAGGTAGTAGGAGGAATAGGCGAACAAAAGCATGCGGCTTTATCTACGAGTTAATTTCTTCTTTTAGCGTTTTAGGAACCTGCCCCTAGTGCGATCCAGGGCTGTTTTAGGTCCGTTTAGGGCCTCTAGCCGCGTATGTTTAATCTTAAACTCTTTAACTAGTTCGCTCGCTCCTTCGAGCGCACTCGTAGGTAACTATTCGTTATATTCTAGGGAGTATCCTAACTACCGAATAAGGTATTCCCTCGTGTCCTGTTTACCTCTACATTTAAGGATCCCTTCGACTTCCTACTTGTCCTCTTCGTTCTTATTATCCTAAAGGGGCTGTACCGGGGGTAGTTCGTATCCCTCTCGGGCGTAATATAGCTCTAGTAGTATTACATAGAAGACTAGGTAGAAGCGCTTTATCGACGGTAGGAGATTTAGTCGATAGGCTTACGTACTAATGCGTTACGTAATAGTAAAGGGTCCTAGGAACTTGTTGTCCAGCTTCCTATGCGGTCGCCTAGTCTTAATGTTCTTTCTAGACAGCAGCACCTTCTTACTAACGTCGTAGTACTTAGCTACCGTTGTCTTGTCGTAGTATTTCTTCTATAAGGGAGCCGCCTTCTCGAGGTTCTTACGCGCCTTTATAACTTCCTTATCTCTACGGGCGATGTATTCGCGCGTTACGTCGGCTAGCGATTTCGCCTTGGACGTTAGTCCCTTAGTTAGGAACTCTTTCGATAGGATCCTATCGATAGAGCCCGAATCGGACCTATATGCGACCCGCATTAGGGTGAATTTAGACCCGGAGTGGACCTTCGTATTATATGCGTATGTAGTAGTAGGAAGAAGCACCGCCTAGTCGTCCTGGTCCTAGTTATAGTAGATCCTTAGGTACGCCTCTAACTACTAGTTCGTTCGCTCCGTTTAGCTATCTATTTAGGAATGAAACGCCGTACTTAGTCGTCTCTTAACCGATAGGTAGAAGCATAGTACGCTCTAGTACGTACTAGTAAATACCGACCCTCGATCCGACACTATCTCCTCTAGGGGGCCTAATTCGTATACGATACGGGTGTATATTAGGTCTCCTAAGGCATAGGCGTTAATCGTGTCGTTTATAGGGAAGTACCGGACGTACTTTAAGAGTCTATTAACGACTACTAACACGGCGTTATACACCTTACCGTTGAATCCCTTTAACGGTAGTAGGCTAACGACAAAGTCTATCGATAGTAACTTCTACGGCTCGCTAGGGACGGTAAGGGGTTATAGCCGACCGTATAGTTTATAGTGTTTTATTTTGGTTCGTTAGCAAACATCGCATGTCTTGACGTATTCGTTAACGTCGTTCGTTAGTCCCTTCTAGTAATACTTACAAGCGATAATCTCTTACGTACGCTAACGACCGTAGTAGCCTATAGTAGGGTTGTCGTGGTTTCGCCGGAGGATTTCCTTCCTTAATGCTTCCGAGTTAGGGACGTAAACCTTCCTATTATAGCGTAGGAGTCCACTTAAGTCGAACGCCTACCGGTCGTTCTCCTCTACTAGGTCCCGGTCTAGTTTAGGTCTACCTAGGGCCTAATTCGGGGCTAAGGCGGCCACGCCTGAACTTTACACGGCTATCTAACTCCTTCGTTCTTGGATAGAAGGATCCGCTTGCTAGGCATCCCTAATTAAGTCGATAAATAAAGTCGGTAGGTCCGCCGAGTTCGCTATCTCCCCCTCCGCCGCGGCGGTAACGAGGTAGTAAGGGATACGTATAGATGTCCTAATCGAGGTATTATCCTCGACGCTATAAACGGCGCATACGTGCTACTCTCGCGTCGAGAAGCGTGTTCGTACCGTGTTGTCGGCATAGGCCTCCGGCCTACCTATATCTAGGTTCTCCTATATAGATATAACTACGGGGTCCCGAGGGGCCTCTTATAGGTCTGAAACAGAGTTATCTAGGTATAGCGTTCTTAGCGACTATTAGAGGATAGGTAAGGCTCCCTACATCTTATCCTCCTTCGTACCTTCCTTAAAGCCTACGAAGTAGTCCGGGCGGCGTAATAAGCCGTCCGTAGGGTTTAACTTCCCTAGCTTGTACTTAATAACGAAGTCGTATATAGCGAGTATCTCGGCGATACGAGCCTAGCGCCTATTTAATGTCTTCGTAGTTATGAAGTACCGTAGGTTGTAGTAGTCGGTTAGGACCTAAATCGGGTGTATAGCACCCTCGAGGTAGTGCCGCTAGTGTTTGAACGACTCTAATATAGCTATTAGCTCCTTATTAGGCGTATAATATCGGATCTCCGGTCCTACCTAGCTCTTGGAGTAGTATGCTATAGGGTGCTAGTAGCGGTTGCCCTCTACGTCCTCCCTTAGCTATAGTAGGATGCCGGAGTATGCCGTATTAGATGCGTCGGTAATTACTATAATTAGTAGGGTTGGATCGAAGTACTAGAGTAGCGGTGCATCTATAAAGGCCTGTTTTAGGTCTAAAAACGCCCTATCGGAGGCCTTATTCTAATCGAACGACCTACGGATTACTTGCCTCTTGCTACGTTTCCCCTCTATAATTTAGCTACCGGATAGTATGTCGTTAAGGGGTCTCGCAATCTTCGAGTACCTATATATAAACCTCCGGTAGAAGTTCGCAAACCCTAGGAATACCTGTACGTCTCTATAGGACTTGGGTTTTAGCTAGTTACGGATCGATTCGATCCTTTTCTCGTCTATAATTACGCCGGAGGGCGTAACTACGAACCTAAGGAACTCTACACGATTAGTGTGGAACTCGCACTTAGTTAGCTTCGCATATAGCTTCTATTCTTCCAACCTCTTAAGGACCTGCTTAATATAGCGTCGGTAATCTGTCTCGTTCTTCGAGTAGATAAGGATATTATCTAGATACACTACGCATATCGTGTTAACTAGTCTAGCATGGGCCTTGTTAATGTAGGCTTAAAAGGTAGCTGGAGCATTAGCTAGACCAAAAGGCATAACGAGGTATTCGAACAAGCTATACCTCGTTTTGAAGGCTATCTTCCACTCGTCTCCTTCCTTAATCCTTATCCTATAATAGGCGTCCCTTAGGTCTAATTTAGTAAAGATTCGGGCCTAACTTAAGCGGTCTAGCATCTCGCTAATAAGGGGAAGTAGGTACCGGTTCTTCACCGTAACTCTATTTAACCCCCGGTAATCCACGTATAGCCGCATCTTACCGTCCTTTCTTAGTACGAACAGGATAGGTGCCCTATAGGGGCTCTTACTAGGCCTAATCCAGCCCTTCTTTAGCGCCTTATCGATGTATTCTCGAAGGATAACTAGCTCTTTCTATAAAAGGTTATATATTAGCATCTACGGTAGGGTCTTCCCCTCTTTAATATCGATCGCGTAGTTATATTAGCTATTGCGGGCGATAATGCCGGCTAGCTTCTCGCTAAATACGTTATATTCGCGGTATTTAGTAGGTACTCGGTTAATATCCGCTTGTTCGACGGCGGCGACAGTAAGTATAGTCTTATAGACCTGCTTTAGTAGTTCTCCGAGGCCCGGTTAACCCTCGTAGGTAGTGCGATATCGCTCGTAGTATAATAGAGCCGTAACCCAGTGCTCGCATCGTCTATTAGGGTCCAGCTCCGTCGGATCCCTATCCTAATTAGCGTGGATTGCTATTAGTTCCGCGATAGCGCTGTCCGGGGCGTTAATGTTAACTATCTCGGGGCTAAATAGGGCCTAGTCCTCGTCTTCCTCGACGTCCGCTCCTACTAAGAACTGTCCGTTCTATTCGAAAGCGGCCTTACTACTAAAGATAGCGTATAGTACTATTCCTACGGGGTGGTCCCTTTATAGCTAGTAATCCGCCTTTACTTCCGCGTCCTCCTTATCGTCCTCGGCGGCCGCCTAGACGAACCGTCCTAACCGGAAGTAGATAAGGGGGTTAGCGGCGAGGATCTAGTCCTATCTAAGCACTATATCGTACCCTATAAAGGCGGCCGCCCAGAAGGTCTGATTTACACCTCTTTTGTTCCCGTTAGAGTCCCTTACTAGAACTGCAATATCGTGCCCTTTATACACTGTTATCTAGTAATTGTTAAGGAATCTAACACGCGGTACGGGTGCTCTATTGCTAGGTATCTAGAGAGATTATACTTAATATTGCGCGATAAGGTTAATCTATGCTCCGTAGTCGACTAGCGCCTTTAGCGTGTATAGCTTCCTATCTCCGCTACGGATGTCTACGTTAATCGCAAGGCGTCTCTCTTTCCCTCTCGATTTCGGCCCTAGTTTAAGGGAGCTAAGTTATGCTACTACAACTTTAACCGGGGCTACTCTTTTCCCTATTCCTTATGCCCGGTTAGGGTACGGTTTACACCTAATGCGGGGCTATTATAGTTCGCGAAGTTTCTACGTTCCCCTCGCTATCTAGGTCGGAAGCTAGCGCCTCTACCTCTCGATGCTAGTAGAGGGTTCGAGCTCGTCGAGGGTCCGCCTTAGGTCTGTTCCGGGTCCTTCTTAGGCCTAATATCTCTTACTCTTAGTCTCCCCTTAGGGAAAAGCACGTTCTTATATACCGACGCGGCCTCTATAAGTTCCGCTATATTAAACGCGCTCGCGAGCTTCTCGTTCCTATCGATCTCGTTCCTTACATCCTCTAGCATCTTAGAGTAATAGAACCCCTTACGGTTTCCTCGTTCCTCCGGTGCGGTTATTAGTACTATGTCTATGCGGGCTTCTAACCCTTATATATGTATATAGAAGTTGCCGATAGATTAGTTCGGAAGCTGTCTATACATCTAGTACTAATTAGCTAGCTCCGCTATGCGTGTAGCCTTTAGTGTAATCTAGTTACGGAGCACCTCCTTTAGGTCGCTCTATTCGAATACCCTATCTTCCAAGTAGTCCTTAGGGTGTTGGGACTAGTAGCGTATAATAGCCGCTCGGAGGTCCTTTAGTTTAACCCTCTCGATCGCCTAAGTAGTACGGCGAGATCGATAGTTTGCCGGCATGTTGTCTAGTACGTCGTAGAAATGAAAACGGTTTTCGTAGTTACTAATCTAGTTGCGGAGGGCCTCCGGGGTAGCGGTTTTAAGAGTGCAACCCGGTCCCGACTTAAGGAGGCTCTAAATTGGGTCTAAGTTAGGCCTAGGTCCGCGGTAAGTTAGGTCGACACTCGAAGTTGTCCTCTTCCTTTTTCTAATTAGGTCCAGCTCTATCTTATAGATAGCCGTAACGTCTCTTCTTACATTTATATACTCTATCCTTTCTTCCGCATTTATGCCGTCTAGCGACTTCTATCGAAGGGACTAAAGGTAATCGCGGACCTGTCGGGGAACCTATAGGTAATTAGGGTCGGTATCCGGGTCCCTTAGTTCGGTTCTAGGGCTCGTTAGGGTCTGGTTTCGCTCTATATTAGGTCCGTCGCTATCGTCGTGCGTCCGCTAATCTACCGTCCTAGCATCGGATCGATTCTCTAGTTCGGCTAATAGGTAGGTGGATCCGCCTATACGTCTAGCCGAGCGTTCGGCCGCTCTACCCTTTAGTAGCATTATTTCGGTACTAAATCAGACCTGCTCTAGTGCTTAGTACAGCTAATCCCTTTGCAGGTTAGGAGGCAATATACTATAAGGGAGTGTAATTAGGTAGTAGCTAACACGTACAAACAGTCTATATACGAATGTCTATATTACCTACCGAAGGGAACCGAAGGGAGGTAGAAGGGAACAAAAGGGAGGTGTGCGTGCCAAGGCCTCGTACGGGCCTGCTTCGGGCTAGTATTGGGCCCGGAGCAGGCCTAAATTAGGTCTGTAGCAGCCTAGGGCACTAGCTCCCTAACACCGTCCTCTTAGTAGGTAATAAACTAGGGAAGGATAGTACGGCGCTCGGTCTTCGTAATATAATCTACTCTATAAGGAAGATAAGGTATAGTAATATAGACATTACTAGCCTTATAGGGCACGTGCTCCTACTTAAGTCTATGTTTATCTAGGAAGCTCTAAGGGAGGACTATATAGTCGATCTTCTATATAGTACCCTCGGTACAATCGTAATCGTGTATCTACTTATGCTATATATTAAAAACCTTCGTCTTCTATATGCCCTTAATAAGCACTATATAGTCGTCCTTTCCTTTATCGGTAAGAGAGATAGTCCCTTAAACTTAGAAGATCCTATATAGCTCCTTAATTATCCGAGTAATATTCAGATCGATGTGCTTGAATATAGTGTTATCTCCAATCCCGGTGTACTTAGCGTAGTACGGATATAAGATAAGCCTATGCTTATAGTCTGGCCGCATAATAACGTATAGCAACTAGTACCTAATGTCCTATCGAATAAGTTGCTAAACTTAAGAGTAGAACATAGTCCGGAGCTAGCTATAG
>JALRMM010000652.1:0-14273 GCA_026122155.1 Zymoseptoria crescenta
CGAGCTTGTCTACTATTTAGCTGTTTCACCGATATAAAGCCCTTTAAGTTAGCGTGGTCGACTAGCACCTAAATCGTATACGGTGCGCCTTCGAGGTATAGACGCTACTGCTTAAAGCACTCTACTACGGCTAGTAGCTCTTAGTTATGCACCTTATAGTTGCACTTAGTAGGGATTATCTTTCTCGACTAAAAGGCGATAGGATACTACTGCGAGTCGAACTCTTATAATATAATACCCGCTAGCGCGTAGCCTAAGGCGTCGGTTTCTAGCCTTAGCTTCCTTATAGGATTATAGTGCCTAAGCACTAGAGCCGAGGTAAAGGCGGACTTTAACTAGGCGAACGCCTACTCTTCGGCTGCTCCCTAGTTAAGGTTCCTAGGCTTCTTGCCCTTCTTTATCCCCTTTAACTAATCGGTAAAGGGCTTAACAATCTTAGAGTAGTGCTTAATAAATCGCTAGTAGAAACCGGTAAATCCAAGGAACTACTAGATGTCTACGTATATCTTAAGAGTCGGCTACTCCGAGACTGCGGTTACCCTACTAGGATCTATCTCGATCCCTTTAGGGGTAACTACGAACCTAAGGAAGTCCACCTTTTGCTAGAACTAGAAGCACTTCTTAGGACTAGTAAAGAGGGCGAACTTCCGTAGTCGCTTAAGTACCTCTCTTATAGCTCGTACGTGTTCCTTACGTGTCTTACTATAGATAAGGATATTATCTAAGTACACTATATAAATCTGATTAACTAACCTACTTAGGGCGCGGTTAATATATCCCTAAAAAGTCGCTAGAGCATTAGTTAAGCCGAAAGGCATAACTAAGTACTTAAAGTAACTATAACGCGTACGGAATACGGTCTTCTAGCGATCCTCTTACTTAATCGGGATGCGATAATACGCATCCTTTAAGTTAATAGTCGTGAAATACATGTACCCTTGTAGGCGATCGAGGGTCTTACTAATTAATAGTAACGGATACCGGTTTTTTAGCGTAATCGCGTTTAATCCCCGATAGTCTACGTATAAGCGAATAGTACTATCCTTCTTAGGGACGAATAGGATAGGAGCACCCGCCTCGCTAGTAGACCGCTAGATCCACCTATGCTTAAGGGCTTTCTAGATATACTCCTCGAGCATCTTTAGCTCGGTCTAGGACTAATAGTACATCGCCTTAAAGGGGGGTTTCTTACCCTCTTCGAGGTCGATTGCATGCTCCACATCTATTAGCAGCCTACTTAGCACCTAATTAGAGCCTACGAACACGTCTTTAAAATCTTTATACTCCTTAGGGAGTCCTTCGATAGTAATAGCCGTACCCGTATCTATCTCGACTCGGCGAATAGTTACTATATAGACCTTATCGCTTCTTTTTAAGTCGTCTATAAACTGGAATGCTTCTAGCATGTCTATGCCCTACGACTCGGTTAAGTACAACTATTAGTTACGTGCGCTGTTTACTAGTATACTATTCTAGGCCCTCTATAGGTTACCGAGAATAAGGGCCTTATCTTCTATGTTAATAGCGTAGAAGATTGCTTCCGAGGTACGAACTAATTGCTTAGAGTCTACGAGCCTTAAGCGAATCTTATACGTACTATAACAATAGCTCTTAGTGCCCTTATTCCCCTAGTAAGCACCTACGTATAGAAGCGTAGCGTTCTTAATGCCCTCTAAACCGTGCTTTAGTACGAAAGATTATAAGACGACATTTACGTCCGTATAATTATCTAGGAGGAAATCGGCTATTACCTCGCCTATAGGCGAGACGACCTTACCTCGCTTATAAGACGCACGCCTTAAATCGACTGGAATCTCGAAGCCTAGTCGCGATCCTTTCCTAGGCCTCTTCCTTTTTTTAACTTCTTCGTCTAGCTCTACTCCGGCTCCTTATCTACTTCTAGCTTACGTACCTCTACCTTCTTATTCGGGTAGTATAGAGCGATATAGCCTTTCTTACTATAGCTATAACATTTAGCCTTAGCTATCTATTCCCGGTTACGATTATTGCCTAGTAGTAGACCTACGTTACGGTTGCCGCTAGCCTACTAATCGCTCTATAGGCCGCGAGGTAGAGGTCCGGAGTTCTCTTAATTCTTCTTCTCGAAGCAGTTCTTCTTATCTAGCCTACTCGGCGCTTAAGAGTCGGTTACGGCTCTCTTACCGGCCGAAGCTCCTATGCTTTTAATCCGAGTAGCTAGGCTAACTAGTTCCTACCTAGTAGTAGGGATAGTATAATGCTTAATAATAGTATCTCGCAACGCTAGCGATAGCTTTACGAGTAGGTAGCGAATCTTCTACGCCTCCGTATAGTTACCTAGCTAATCTTCCAAAATAGTTAGCTTTATCGCGAACTTCTGGACGGTCTAGTTATCCGCTTAATAAGCCTTCTTATATTCTAAGGTAACGTCTAGTATACGGTTTACCGGATCCCCGACTACGTCCCGTATAAAGGTACGAAAGTCGTTAAAGGTTATACGACGAACATCCGCTATACTATAGTTCTAGTGCTACTTCTCTTACGGGTCTCCTACGAGGTACATTACCCTATATAGGATCTTCTTCCTCTCTATCGAGTATATATCTACCGAGAGCTTAAAGATAAGTTCGAGCTTACGGAGGAACTATCGACTCTTAGTAACACTCTCTCCCCTAAAGTTTCTTAGCTCTTTAAATTTCGGACGCGAGGCTAGGCCCCTTATAGGCGGCACTCCGGCGCTTAGTAGGCTAGACGTAGACTCGGGAGTCCCGACGCTATCCTAACTAAGCTATCGACGACGATGTTCGATAGTGTCCGCTATAGCGATAGAGCTATTATCTCCTACTCCTAGAGTGCTTCCGTCCGGCGGTTCCATAGCGGCTATATAACGTAACTCCTATACGCGGACGCGAGCGTTACGTAAGCGAAGCGCCGTCGAAAGCCTTACTGCTTCCTAATCTAGCTTATTAATCTCTATCTCTATATCGGGAACCGATATAGCTAATTAATTAGATAGTGCTGCCGACCCTTATCGTTCGCTTATAGCTCGCTAAGAAGGAGTAGGTAGCTCGCTAGTAGGTATCTCGTCCGCTATTAGGTTCTATAGACCGCAGGCTCTTAGAGAAGAATTAGAATTATAAGAAGTATAAAGATATTGCAGTATATAGAACGCTAGCTAGTAATCCCACTAGTAATAAAACTAATTCTTACTGTTGTTAAGTTGCACATACGTACCTTATAATATACGACTATGCGTTACGTAAGCAGCATTCGCCGCTACGCTCGGCGTCGTATTATCTATGTATTATTAACGACCTTACCTAAGGTCTAGAGCTAGGCTATGCCTTAGCCTTCCCTAACACTAGTAGAGTCGTCGTCGATAGTATTACTACTATTAGCCGCTCTAGCTAATGCGACTACCTTTAATACTAGTTACTTTAATACGTTACTAGTCTACGCGGCTATTACGTTCTCGTTCGTACCGGCTCTAGCCTTATTACTAGCACGACGCCCTCTCGGTCTACTAGCTTATCTAGTGTTCGAATATACTAAGCTAAAGGATATAACGTTAACCGTAGCCGCTCTATAGCGTAAGTAGTACGATAGGGAGCCTAGCCGACCGTCTATTAAATATATAGAGCGACAATATAAGGGAAAGTAGCGTAATAAACGCTATAGAGCCCCTAAGGCGTCCGCTAACTTCTTTAGTATACGGAAGCGCATTATCGACGAAGTATACGAGCTCTTAAGTAGTCGCTTCGGCTCTATAGTATTAGTAATCTAATACCTTAATTAACGCATAGTAGACGAACGTATGCCCTTACTAAATAAGCTCGCTAGCGTATTAAAGAGCGAGTAAGGCGTAGCTAAGCGGAGGAAGCGTATCGCTTAATAACGACGGAGGCTATAGCGTTAGGTACAATTCGTACCTAAATTACACTAATTACTATAGCCTCCGTTATTATCGCTACGGCTATTACCTCTAGTCGGCTCCTATGCTCTTACCGCGTTTATAGACGTCTATAGTAGCTACGATTCGAGGGTTTTAACGCTAGAGGGGGGGCTCGAATTTTAGCGTTACTCTATAGCTACTATCTACGTACTAGTCGGTATAATATTACGAAACTTAGAGGGCTCTTAGATATATATGCAATTAAGGAGCTCGTATAATATTAAGTGTCTAAGTAGTAGTATTAACGTACAATTAGCTAGTAACGGTGTAGTGTTAAATATTATAATCTCTCGTTATAATCTAGACCCTAAAATTTACGCTCGAATTCGAGTAATAGTAACGGTTTCTTAATTAATATATAATAACCGCTCGGTAATAATTGCTATAATTTACGCAGCTAATAGAACTAATTACTACGAAAACAATAATCCATATATTATGTTACGATGTCGTATATCGAATATACTATTCGGCGTAATAGCTTAGAGGACGACCGCCCGTCGTATCCGCTAAGCCTATTCTACGGGTACACCCGTAGTATTCCAACACCTACAACATTCCTAATACTAGCCCGTTTATAAAGATTTTTATATTACTAAATAGCCCTGAATTAGGCGCGAAAAATAAGCTATGTTAGACAATTTTTAGGCAAAATTTAGGCCGCTACGCGGCGCTAGAGGATGTAACTACTATCGCCGTGTATTAGTCGCCTCATTAAAGCGGGGCCGTGCCCTCGGCAAAATCCCCACTAATGAGTGCATTAATGAGCTGCACAAGGCGACTAATATTCGCTAGATATCACCCGCGTTGTTATTCGCCAAATACCATACCACTGAGAGCAGGGATGAGGACACTACAAGGCACGCGAATCACGGCTCGGCTATCGGCGATATCGCCTTGCTTTCATAGGTGGATGCAGCTCTTCGGCAAGGCCTTGGAGCGTTGAGACAGTAGTACGAAGCATGAGAAGACAAGATGCACATCAACGGTATATATGGTAGCTGGTGCATGAGAAGGATCGTATGAATGGGCTGTGACAAGACCGCGCGCTGTGTCTCGATACCATTCCTGCATTGGCCTTCGTCTTTGAGTAGAGATGCTACGGCCCCTTCAATCTATCTTCTGCGACTCGGCGCATCCCCTTCTGTTGTAGCACTGTACGGGAGTTGAGTTATACATCAGTCACGACTATCCACTGTCGTTCCTACACGAGCTGTGATTTCCTCATCTATTTTGACTTGGGCTTTCCAATCTGGTATCCCCATTTGCGCAGTGTCTTCACGACCTTGGGCGTGATGGCGACCGTGAGCGGTACTCGGATGAATATAAGAGACTTGTGGACTCCATAGGCGAAGAGCAGCTGAGTCCAGATACCTGATCGTCCTCGTTAGCAAGCGCCCAGATGGCATTCTCCCATGGTGTGCAACGCTTACTGGCATTCTCATGCTTCGCCTTCTCCGTCACAGCAGCGTCAGCCTCCCTCGAAGCGTCCTCAACAGCGTCCAGCGCCTCTTTACTCGCCCTCCGCTCCATCAAGCCCGGCGCAACCTTCTCCAGTGCAGTCCAGAAGTAGTCCATTATCGCATGTTCGACCTTGGCTATCCGCTCCGTGCCAAACCATCGCACAGCCAAGTAACAGAAGGGAAAGTCAATCGCCGACAGTCCCAGGTATATGCCCACCACCGTCCAGCCGTATTTCTTTGACATCGCCTTCATGCGTTCTGACATGGATAGTTTCGTCTCATCGATCTTCGGACCTGTTGGATTCGTGCTGTTGTATCGCGTCTGCCGTGCGCGGCGGAATAGAGACGCTCGCCATGACGATGAAAGAGCTGGTCTCGCGGTTCGGAGGGTGGTGGTGGCAAAGTCTCGCCGTAGCGGTGTCGTTCTCGAGTGTAGCTTGCTCGTTTGTCGCAGGCCTGCAAGCTCTGTCCGTTGCGAGGCTTTGAATAGAGCTTCTTGGGAGGTCGGCACTTGGCGGAAGAGCTGGAAGATGCGTGATGTCTTCAGCATGGCAACTTTTGGGTCGACGTGCGAGGAGTGGACTGGTCGATGGAAAGGAGTGTCGACGCTTGGATGGGTTATCCTCGATGGTGTTGTCGATGCTAGGGATGTGTCGAGCCCGTTGTCGCAAAAAGTTGCAGCTGGGAGACGAAGTTCCTTGCCAAGGCCCCTGTCATGATTCAGGGCTGGAAGCTTTTGTTCCAGAATCCGCGAAGAACAACCACAAGGTACTTTCTGTGACGACTTATCGCGCCGAACCCGAGGTATCTCCTACCAACATCGACGACCCATCCGAGGACACCGCTGTCGAATTGCCAGGACCGTCCTCGATGCGTTGGACACGATGCTGGGATGGTCTTCATGCCTTGACGCCGCCGAATGAATGCGGACGGCATCTCGAACTCGCTTGTGTTTTGCACAAATTCAAAACCAAAGATTCCGGTGATGCCCAAAGATCCGCTGGTTGGGCCGAGGGACAACGCGTCCTTTTAAGATCACTTAACAGACCTCTTCTATAGCAGAGATCCATGCGGCATTGCTTGAGAACAACCTCGCTTCCATGTGCTTGGGTTGGGCTGCTACGCTGTGCTGCTCGACGCCGCATCTCTGATCAGGATAGTTTCAGCAGCGACTTAGGGCATGGTGCCTGAGCCAGCCGAGCTCGGATGGCTTGAGCCGCATCAAGATGTGCCAGTCTGGTGGCGTTTCTGGTCAGTTGCAGACTTCACTGTAGCTGCCCGACTTTGACGATCCTTCTGCTCCTCTCTCAAGGATGCCTATGCTTCCGCTCGATCATTGAAATTGCAAGTGATGACCGAGGACGTCAGGTCCACACAGACTGCCGCCATGACGGCTCGGCATGAGGAGCTGTACTCCTCGCAGAAGCACAGCGAACGATGCTGGAACGATGGAGATCCTTGTCGGTAATCGTCGGGACGGAGACGCGTCAATGGGCCACGGTGCATGATGGCGACATGTGCTTTCCTGCACCTTCATTGCATTGCATTGAGGCTAAAGTCGCCGGATTGTGGCCGATTTCGCGTGATTTAGATCGTGCAGGGCAGACCAAGAAGAACGGATGGTGGCTGCCATGTATTGCCCTCTGTGACTGTCGGAGCAAGTTGTGGGGCTCTCGAACAGAAACCCTAATAGAGTGGCATCGCTTAGAGAGAGTAGAGACATGTGGCTGAACATGGGGAGCTTCTCTCATCATCTACTGTACCTATTCTTGCTATTCCACCCCAGGGTACGGTACTGTATCGCAGCGCAAGCTACCTGTGCGTGGTACTGGGCGAGCAACAAGGCGCATTCTACCATGAAAGCACCGCATGCTGAAGTGTCGACCACCACAGGTTGACTGAGACTTGCAAGCATCGTGTGGTCGATTGCTCCACCGCTGTGCATTCGACTCCGACATTTGAGTTCACGCTTCTAGAGTCTGTTGCATCCTTCCCTGCAGAGCTCACCCTATCTCTGCGGTGGAGCACAAGCTCGCCATAACTTCGCCGTGTCTGCGAAGGTTATTTGGACTTCTCCCTTAGCGTTACCACTGCAGCCCGAAACGGCTCGCTTCGACTCCATTGCTGCCGCCCGCCCGCCCACGACAAGATCGATGAGGCTGACGTCTTGGTGTCACCAGGGAACGAATGCCGAGACCGCGTGGAGCAATCTGAGCGCGTGCATCACTTTCCGAGTGTGAGATCGATCTGGACGTGCCGGTTGCACTGCTCCTGTGCACTTGGCCCGCGAGACGAGCCCGAGCTACCTCCCGATGCGCAGACACATAAAAGACCGATAGCAAGCCCACCTACATGCAAGTCCAGGGTAAGCACGCTTTGTTCCACTCCATCCGTGTCACTGTTCCCATCATCCCATCCTGCTTCAGTCACACCTGACTTGCCCACCCGCCTTCACCCTACATGATGCAGGCTGTACCGCTCAACTTCTCTCTTCCCTTCGTTCCGTACCCAACTCCACCCTTCCGAGCCTCGCTAGACGCCTGCTGCTACCAACTCGAGCTCGATCCCTTTACCATGGGTACCACGAACCACGTACAAGTGGACGGTATAGGTGTCTTGGACTACCAAAGCGCCATCGACATCGCCCGCAACAGTGAAGGAGAGCTGGATCCAACGGTCTCGGCATATCTGGAACTCGCCCTGACCGAGATTTGGGGTCGCATCAACCTGAACCCGACCACCTACATCATGACCAAGGACGAGTTCGCCGTGTTCAACTTCTATCGCGCTCGTTTTGAGGACAACAAAGACGCAGAGCAAGCCGTTGCCCGATACTGGTCCAACACACACGACATCACTGCGGACACTTCGGCTTGATTCCATCCTGTCATCACGCCGACAGGATGATACGACTCTTCACTGTCGTCGTCATATCTGCCTGCGCTCGCTGTTTCGTCACATTCACGGCGAATTTGTCATCCGGCTGGAGCTGCGGCTAATCCACATATCGAGGAGAGTCATTCCCCACTTTCTCCCACTCTCGGGGAGTGCTCCGACGCCTGCACCAAGGATGGATCGACTCGAATCCTCCTTACCAGCTGGATCAGCAGCCACAACGACATGCACCTCCAGCCGGCACGAATCCTTCATGTTCCGCTATGACACAATGCAGCCTTGGCTCGTCGAAAGCGTACCTCGCGACGTTGGCGTTGCTTGAGGTCGACATCTTGATACGCCAAGTTCTGCCGTTATCCGATCGACAGCTACTCGTCCGGAACAAAAGATAGCCTCGCTTGGAAGTCGTCCCGGTACCCACACGTACTAACGGCGACTCCGAGCGGTTCGCTTGAGCTTACCGATGATTCCGAGAACCTCATGCCTGTCGTCGGTACCGACCCGACGTCGTCCTGCCAGGAAGTTCTGGATAATCACAGATTTGCGACTTCTTTCGACGACGACTGTGTGGTCGCATACGCACCGCCAGCATACTTATTGGACCGGGTCATCTGAGACCTGTCGTTGATCTAAGTGGGGAACCAACTAGATCGACATGGAATAGTGTTCTCCAGTGGGAATTTCGAGCTGGTTAGAGCATCTAATATCGCACCCACTCCGAATGAGAATGAATGGCACTACCTGAAGGTGAGCATCTCTGATGTTCATCCCCTCGACTACGACGACTGACTAAGTGCAGGACATGATCAGCTTACGACCTTTGCTCGGAGAGTCGGATCTTTATATTGGATCTCGATAACATCGTTGGCGATGTGCACGCACCTTCGTTCAACCTACCTTGACGGCCTTAGACTTCAGCACGGAAAACCTTAACTCCGTACCAATCGATCTCTGTGTTCCTCTTGCAAGCAAGGCGCATCTTTCCTGTCGAGTTCATGGTTACAGTGTACTAACCTCTCCAAGAAAAGCCCCTACGAGCTTCTACTGGCCAGCAACTGATCCCACACAAAGAATACATGCACGTCGGTGTGCTCTCGCGTTAGCTGTGCTTGAGGTGTGGATTCGACTGCGATATTGGATTGGCCTGAACAAGGACATCGCGGAAAGTAGTGGGTTCCGAACGGCTGCGCAAGGTGACTGTATATACCCGAACGATATCGCTTCCATTGATCTGGAACTACCGCGCGACGTCAAGCGTGCAGTCTTGTCCGTCGCAGCGTCCGCCCAAGCCGAAAGAGAGGTGAGCTCCTGTCGATACCGTTACGGCTATAGCCACTGACTCTATGATGCTAACGACCAATAGCCGGCATCAACACTTGCGACCCATGCCAAAGAGAAGATGACCAATGTTATACCTTGGCCACCGCTTCTATGCTTTGGCAACCTTCACCGACGAAGGTGCCATGCCAGTGACCGCGCGATTGACCCAAGGCCATGACATGGCTTTCATTGGCTATGCAAGGATATACTAGTGCCCATTCCGTGGGAAGCTCTTTGCTGAGGAGCACGATAGTTCCAACCCCCCAAAACAGCTGTCGGCCGTCGCTCGGACATGAGATCCACGGCCCCAACGTCTTTTCCCGTGAGCCTGGAAGACTTCGACTCGGTATCTGAACTCCACAGCCGATACGCTGATGCATGACTGCCCATCACCCCGAAGGATAACACGGCCTACTGGGCCAATGCCACGAGCAAGAAGTCTTGCACTCTTGGCACCGCCGAGCAAGAATTACGACCGTCCGGCATCGATCTGCCGCTCGATCCGCAGGTGATCGAGTGCGACACCGCCAGCGGAAGATCTCTCCCACCGGCACGCCGTAGCAGTGAAAGACTCCACCGTGGAATATTCCGGTCGAGCACTTGGCCAAGTCCCCTCAGAACTTGGCATGGACTGGTGTCTGGTGGGTTGATAGGTGGACTGATGAATATTGAGTTTGACAAAGACGGCGGTCATTGACGGCGGCTGCATGCTTGGCTGGCAAAGGATTCGAAGTGGATGGGGATAACCTTCTCCGTGTCGTTTGTATGGTATATTTAACTGCCGGTCTTTGTTCGGATCGGCAGAGATCTTGCAGGCGGCGATTCATAATACTTGATACTGCATGTCTCGTGGTTGATACCTCGACGAAAGCCGTAAGAACATTGGACATCGTTCGCTCAGGACTGAGCTGTGTTCGTGTGCCTTCCGAATAACTCGACGCCTATAGATTCGTAGCCATCTCCCCTCCGCGCTCCACGTCGCGGATGTCATCCTGATACTGGGATAGACGAAATGGTGCCTCGCAGTCTGAGAATCGAGGACCAGCGGCCCTTCACAGCCTTGCCAAGCGCTCCTGCATGGCGTCGAACTCTGGCGGAAGTCGTCAAGTGGAGTGAATCGAACGATACGTACCCTTTGATGCCCATTTTCAGCCGCATATGCGTCCAAAGATCATGATCGTGATCTTCAACTCCGGATCACTCCCATCCGACGACCCCTCGACTTGGCTGCGTTTTGTTCTTTTCTGCTTCCATTCCTTCGACCCACACCTCCAAAAACTCAACAGGTGGATCTCAGCGCACGATCATGACGACGCGGAAGTCATCCGCAACGTGGTGAGCGGTCCCGATGGAGCATGCACATGCGTGTGATAAGCTCGATACATGGCAAGGTTTCACGCTATGGTGAATCTGCTAGCATGATGTTCTGATGAGGTTGATTTGGACACGCTCAACTTGGCAATCGGATAAAGAGGTGGTGGTGTGCGCGAAAGTCTAAACTCCACTCGTGGACGACGTCGAACTTGCGACTCGCATTCTTCGATGTTGTGCTGCTCTTTCAACAAATTTGACGGTACGATCGTGCTCATCATCATGGGGCTTGCTTGTTCGTGAGAGGACGATGAGGACTCGTTGTCTTGCGATCCACGCTGCTGTGGAGACGATCTCGGAGATGGCTTCGCTTTGGGACAACGACATTGCCAATGCGTTTGTAGGACAACCTTCTCTGTCACGTCCGGTGCCTCGTGATTGAACTTCGAGTCATTCGCATATCCCTTTGCTGGAGCAATGCAGGTCCACGTTGCCAACACATCTCTTGCAACCGAGACTTGGCTACAGCTACGAGCGTACGGCAACACCGCTTTCCGTTCGAACACGGGTCACGCCATGGAGATGAACGCATAGAGCTCCTCTTCGGTCGCTGAAATACCCTACGCCTGGGCTTTTGTTCGGCACCGGAACATTTGTTACACATCGGATCTGAAGTGCGACGTTGCACCACAGGGGTTTATGCTATAGACCCACTTCGTGTGGTTGGATTACACTAATGCTGGTCATTCAAAAGATGCGGTGCAGGGGTTGAAGGAAGAGCAACACTCGCCTAGTGGACTAACTGCGGTCTCCGGTCGGTCTTACACTCTTCGAACGAATGGCTGACTGGCTGCGAGTAACGGGTCAGATTGACCAGAGGTACCTTGAAAAAAAGGCTCCGACAAACTTGAGATCCACCCAGTTGCGTGGTCGCTTTTCAGTGCTTCCTGGCTTGGCTGAGAAGGACCCAGAAGCTTACGCTAGGACTACGGCGATACAACGGACGGCTGCTCATCCGTTCAATATGCGATCCAACGACGTTTGTCACCGACCGCCGGGGAACCACATCCTCGCTCGGCTCGGAAGATGTGGTCTCGAGACTGTGGCGGTGCAACTGCGGTTGAATACCTGCACACTAATCCGCATCCTGCAGCCTTCCAGATTGCACACTGTCACAAGACCGACAGAGTTCTTCTGGAAGCCCTTAACGCCGACAGGACTTTTTCGAAGACGAGTGCGTTGCCAGCAAGGGTATGGGAAATGATAAATACCGGGAACGAGATGGCTAAATACCGGTCTCAGCCCCCGTAATCAGCAATAGCCTACAACCCAGAATTAGTCGATTTCCTCATACTAAATAGGGCCGTACGCGGGAGTTAACACGTGTCGCGTTACCTCTACTAATTATCTACCTTTCGTTTATATTTATAGTATTTACCGCTTTTACCCTTATTACCCTCGTTTCGTGTATATTATAACGCTCTTAGCTCTTATTTAGTAGCTAATAGCTCTAGTATATTTAACCCTTCGAAGGTCGTCGTCGCTACTATAGGAGTAGTAGGAGGAGTTGTTCTTATAATAGTCGTAGAGTAGTAAGGGGGGTAGTAGAGCGGTCGATTCGAGCTTAGCGGAGTAGCCGATATAGTCGTATTAGTAGAAGGAGCGTAAATTCAATAATAGCGGTAATAATAAGGATATCGAGGAGGATACGCGGACGCTCGGTAGTTATAAATCTAATAAGGATACTAAGTTAGCTAATAAAACGGACGGTTTTAAGGATAGTAGTAATAATAGTAGTAATAATAGTAAGGGATTAAAGGATTTAGAGGGTAGTAGAACTAACAACGTTACCGCCGCCGCTAGCGCTAAGTTATCTATTTCTAATATTATATCGTCTACTACCGCTACTATTATAGAGGGGGTTGTTAGTGCCGGTAGTAGTAGTAGTAACGAGGAGGCCTCGGAGATAGAGGTTTCGATAGATCTAGAGCTACTACCTAATAACCGGACGTTCCGTAGCTACGAATAGGCTATTAAGTACTATTAGGACTAGGCCTAACGCTATAGATATAGTCTTACTATAAGTAGCGTAAAGAGGAGCTAGAAGGATACTAGTAAATACCTCGTTAGTAAGTGTCTTACCTATATACGTAGTAGAAGGTTCCGTAAGGGTCAAGTTACGACTAGTAGTCGTCCTTCTACTACCTCTAGTAAGTATAGATGCGGTTTTAGTCTAACGATAGGCCTTATAGATACTAGCGACTCGAGTAGTTATTAGGAAGCTCGATATAGTAGGTATATTACTTATAATTACGCCGCCGAGCGTCCTTATACGTTGCTAGTCTACCGGCGTAGATAGCGGATAGAGGCTATTAAGAAGTCTATCGTAGAGGATCTATATAGTAACGCTATAGTTGTAATAGCACCGCTAAGGACTACTATAAGGATTACTATTAAACGTAGTAATCCGGGTCGAGTAAAGTTATCCTTCGGTTATATAACTAAGGAGGTAACGAATGCTTAGCGTATGCCTACCGTATATAAGGCGAAGGGCTTACGCTCGTATATTAAATTCTATAAGAATTAGTCTTACCTTTTATCTAGTAGATATTAGGTGTTCCTTATATTACTATAGACCCTATCGCCTTTACAATTCTAATTCTTCTACCTCTATAAGGGTAGTAATCTATTAAACCCTATTAAGATTATTAAGATACCTTCCCGACGTATTGCCGGTAAGCCCTCGTAGGACTTACGCCCGGACGAGTTGCCTAAGGTAGAGCAAGAGTAAGGGCCTTATATATACGGAGAGGGTCCTAAGGGATCCGATAAAGCTCCTATATCGACGCTAGAAGAGTCCGTAGCCGAAGCTATTATAAGGCTCGAAGCCGAAAAGGAAGCCTTAAGGAAGGAAGAAGTCCTTCGTGCCCTTTAGCTAGAAGTCTAGCGGATAAAGTTAGGCCGTAACCGCAATAATGTAGAGATATAGGGTGCTAAGCTATAAGCTACGGTGTAGACCCTATTACTTGTCGACGATAACCTATAGAGTATTGCGTAGTCTATTCGTACTAACGGCGTATACTATCCGCTAGGTATCGGAGGTAGACCTAAGCTTAAAGATCCTGTCGTGTTTAAGGGACATAATATTAAGGAGGATAGGGACTTCCTTTGTTAGTTAGACCTAGTATTCCTTAACTCTAGCTATTACTACGTTACCGACTATGCTCGCGTTTCCTACGCTATTATATAGCTTAGGGGTAATGCGGCCGATCTTTAGCATAATAGCTACTAGGACAACTTAGTACCTAATAATTGCACTTAGGAAGACTTTAAGCAGTTCGTTAGCAACGTAG
>JALRMM010000653.1:0-14265 GCA_026122155.1 Zymoseptoria crescenta
TTCGACGTTACGGAACTTATAGAGGCCGCGTCGGTATACGAGAACGTGCTCTTCCCTAAGGGAAGACTAAGGGCGAGAGACACTAGGCCCAAAAAGGACCAGGAACAGGCCCAAAACGGACCTTTAATAGGCTCGAACCCTCCACCGGCACCAAGAGGTAGAGGCGCTAGCTTCCGACCTAGATAGCGAGGGGGACGCGGAAACTTCGCGAACTATAACAGCCCCGTATTAGGTGTGAATCGCACCCCGACCGGCAATAAGGAGTAGGGAAAAGAGTAGCCTTAGTTGAAGTTGTGGTTGCACAACTTAGCTCCCTTAAACTAGGGCCAAAATCGAGAGAGAGAGAAAGACGCCTTACGATTAACGTAGATATCCGCGGTGGAGATAGGAAGCTACATACGCTAAAGGCTCTAGTCGACTACGGAGCGTAGATTAACCTCATCGCGCAATATTAAGTACAATCGCTCCAGATACCTAGCAACGGAGCGCCTGCACCGCGTGTTAAGTTCCTTAATAACTACCGGATAACGGTTTATAAAGGTTACGATATTGCAGTCCTAGCTAAGGACTCCAACGGGGACGAAAAAGGGGTGAATTAGACCTTCTAGGCAGCCGCCTTTACTAGGTACGACATAGTGCTCGGATAGGACTAGATCCTCGCGGCTAACCCCCTTATTTACTTCCGGTTAGGAAGGTTCGTATAGGCGGCCGGCGATAATAAGGAAGGAGACAAGGAAATAGAAGCGGACGACTAGCCGAAAAGGGACCACCCTACGGGCATAGCACTATACGCTATCTTTAGTAGTAAAGCCGCTATTAAATGGAACGGACAGTTCTTAGTAGGCGCGGAAATCGGGGAAGACAAGGATTAGGCCCTGTTTATCCCCGAAACAGTCGAAATTGACGCCCTAGATAGTGCTATTATAGAACCGATAGCAATCCACGCCGATTAGGACAAGGATCCGATAGAGCTAGACCCTAATAGACGATGCGAACACTAGGTCGCGGCTCTATTATGCTACGAGCGATATCGCACCGCCTACGAGGGCTAGCCGGGCCTCGAAGAACTCCTAAAGCAGGTCTACAAGACTATGCTCGCAGTCGCCGCGGTGGAGCAAGTAGACATTAACCGAGTGCCTACTAAATACCGTAAATACGACGTGTTTAGTAAGAAGCTGGCCGGCATTATCGCTCGAAACAGCCAACATAACTATGCGATCGATATCGAAGAAGGGAAAACCCTACCGCAGATGCTAATATACAACCTCTTACAAAAAGAGCTGGCAATCCTACGGGAATACCTCGATAAAGCCCTAAAGAAGGGCTGGATTAGGCCTAGTAAGAGCCCTTGTAGGGCACCGATCCTCTTCGTTCCCAAAAAGGACGGCGAGATGCGCCTATACGTGGATTACCGCGGACTAAACAGAGTTACGGTAAAGAACCGGTACCCGCTCCCCCTTATTAGCGAGATGCTAGACCGCCTAAGTTAGGCCCGAATCTTCACCAAACTAGACCTTAGGAATGCCTACTATAGGATAAGGATTAAAGAGGGAGACGAGTAGAAGACAGCCTTCAAAACAAGGTACGGCCTGTTCGAATACCTCGTTATGCCGTTTAGGCTAGCTAACGCGCCCGCTACCTTCCAAGCCTACATTAACAAGGCCCTTGCAGGACTAGTAGACACTATATGCGTAGTGTATCTGGATAATATCCTTATCTACTCGAAAAACGAGATAGATTACCGACGCTATGTTAAGCAAGTCCTTAGGAGGCTCGAGGAATAGAAGCTATATGCGAAGCTAACTAAGTGCGAGTTCCACACTAATCGTGTGGAGTTCCTTGGGTTCGTTATCACGCCCTCCGGCGTAGTTATAGACGAGAAAAGGATTGAATCGATCCGTAACTAGCTATAACCCAAGTCTTATAGAGACGTACAGGTGTTCCTAGGGTTCGCGAACTTCTACCGGAGGTTCATATATAGGTACTCGAAGATCGCGAGACCCCTTAACGACATGCTGTCCGGTAGCTAGGTAGTAGAGGGAAGGCGTAGCAAGAAGTAAGTAATCCGTGGACCGTTCGAGTGGAACGAGGCCTCCGATAGAGCGTTCTTAGACCTGAAACGGGCCTTTATAGATGCACCCCTGCTTTAGCATTTCGATCCTACCCTACTAATTATAGTAATTACCGACGTATCTAATGCGGCATACTCCGGCATCCTACTACAGCTAAGGGAGGACGCGGAGGGAGACCGCTATTAGCACCCCGTAGTATATTACTCCAAGAGCTGGGTAGGACCGGAGATCCGATATTATACGCCTAATAAGGAGCTAATAGCTATATCGGAGTCGTTCAAACACTAGCGGCACTACCTCGAGGGTGCTATACACCCGATTTAGGTCCTAACCGACTACTACAACCTGCGGTACTTTATAACTACGAAGACATTAAATAGGCGCCAGGCTCGCATCGCCGAGACACTCGCTATATACGACTTCGTTATTAAGTACAAGCTAGGGAAGTCAAACCCTACGGACGGCTTGTTACGCCGCCCGGACTACTTCGTAGGCTTTAAGGAAGGTGCGAAGAAGGATAAGATATAGGGAGCCTTGCCTACCCTCCAACAGTCGCTAAGAACGCTGTACCCAGACAGCTCTGTTTCAGACCTACAAGAGGCCCCTCGGGACCCTGTAGTTGCATCTATGCAGGAGAACCTAGATATAGGTAGGCCGGAGGCCTATACCGACAATACGGTGCGAATACGCTTCTCGACGCGAGAGTGGCACGTATGCGCCGTTCATAGCGTCGAGGATAACACCTCGATTAGGACATCTGTGCGTGTCCCTTACTACCTCGTTGCCGCCGCGGCGGAGGGGGAGATAGCGAACTCGGCGGACCCACCGACTTTATTTATCGACTTGATTAGGGATGCCTAGTAAGCGGATCCTTCTGTCCAAGAACGAAGGAGTTAGATAGCCGTATAAAGTTCAGGCGTAGCCGCCTTAGCCCCGAATTAGGCCCTAGGCAGACCTAAACTAGACCGGGACCTAGTAGAGGAGAACGACCGGTAGGCGTTCGACTTAAGTGGACTCCTACGCTGTAATAGGAAGGTTTACGTCCCCAACTCGGAAGCATTAAGGAGGGAAATCCTCCGGCGAAACTACGACGACCCTACCGTAGGCCACTACGGTTATTAGCGCACGCAAGAGACTATCGCTTCTAAGTATTACTAGAAGGGACTAACGAACGACGTTAACGAATACGTTAAGACATACGATGTTTGCTAACGAACTAAAACAAAACACTACAAACTATACGGTCGGCTGCAACCCCTTACCGTCCCTAGCGAGCCGTGGAAGTTACTATCGATGGACTTTGTCGTCGGCCTGCTACTATTAAAGGGATTCAACGGCAAGGTGTACAACGCCGTGTTGGTAGTCGTTAATAGACTCTTAAAGTACGTCCGGTACTTCCCTATAAACGACACGATCGACGCCTACGCCTTAGGAGACCTAATATACACCCGCATCGTATGCGAATTAGGCCCCCTAGAGGAGATAGTGTCGGATCGAGGGTCGGTGTTCACCAGCACGTACTGGAGCGCACTATGCTTCTACCTAACGGTTAAGAGACGACTAAGTACGGCGTTTTACCCCTAAACGGATAGCTAAACGGAGCGAACGAACTAGCAGTTAGAAGCGTACCTAAGGATCTACTATAACTGGGACCAGGACGACTGGGCGGTGCTTCTTCCTACTACTACATACGCACACAACACGAAAGTCCACTCCGGGTCTGAATTCACCCTAATGCGGGTCGTATATAGGTCCGATTCGGGCTCTATCGATAGGATCCTATCGAGAGAGTTCCTAACCAAGGGACTAACGTCCAAGGCGAAATCGCTAGCCGACGCAGCGCGCGAATATATCGCCCGTAGAGATAAGGAAGTTATAAAGGCGCGTAAGAACCTCGAGAAGGCGGCTCTCTTATAGAAGAAATACTACGACAAGACAACGGTAGCCAAGTACTACGACGTTAGTAAGAAGGTGCTGCTGTCCAGAAAGAACATTAAGACTAGGCGACCGCATAGGAAGCTGGACAACAAGTTCCTAGGACCCTTCACTATTACGCAACGCATTAGTACGTAAGCCTATCGACTAAATCTCCTACCGTCGATGAAGCGCTTCCACCTAGTCTTCTATGTGTTACTACTAGAGCTATATTACGCCCGAGAGGGATACGAACTACCCCCGGTGCAGCCCCTTTAAGATAATAAGAACGAAGAGGACGAGTGGGAAGTCGAAGGGATCCTTAAATGTAGAGGTAAACGGGACACGAGGGAATACCTTATTCGGTAGTTGGGATACTCCCTAGAATATAACGAATAGCTACCTACGAGTGCGCTCGAAGGAGCGAGCGAACTAGTTAAAGAGTTTAAGATTGAACATGCGCGGCTAGAGGCCCTAAACGGACCTAGAACAGCCCTAGATCGCACTAGGGGCAGGTTCCCGAAACGCTAAAAGAAGAAATTAACTCGTAGATAAAGCCGCATGCTTTTGTTTGCCCATTCCTCCCACTACCTAAGCATAAAGAAACAAACAACGCTACTAGCGCGCCGGCCGAAAAAGTCTTAAGGTATAGACTAAGGAGTCTAACGATCCTATAGGTTATAGGGACTAATGTCTATAACTGCCGCAGGTTGCTCCACTTTCACTACCCTTTTAACCCCGCACTAGCCCCGAGCTAGTACGCGAAAGGGCCCTAGTACACTAAGCGCTGCTACTTAAATAGTAGGTTACGTACGGTGCGCTGCTCCACCTCCGCATCCGCGACGATGTTAAACGGCGTTAAACTTAGCGTACCGCGGCTAGCCTCGAACGACCGCTCCTCTACCTCCGCCTCCGCACGACGATAACGGCGATAGGCTAACTACTACTCGTCGGAGGGCTTTAAGGAAAGATCCTTCTAGGTCCGACTAGCCTTAGGCGGCCTACCGGTAAAGAAGCTAAGGACACGCGCGCCGGCGGAAGCGTTAATGCCGAAGTTGAAGACGTCCTTAATTAGGGCCTTTATCTTAGGGTAGAGCTTGTTAGCAAAGCCGCGGAACTGGAGGATACGGCTAGGAACTTGTTAGCGCTAAAACAGGCCCGAAGGAGGGATTAGACATACTAATAACGGCGCTCGGCCTCCTTAGAAGTGTCGAGCCCGACGAGGAAATTAGTGTCGTTAATCCGTAGAAACCTCCGCTTGTGCTTAAGGACGGAACGCTGCATTAGGTTAAGGATGTTGCAGGCCCGGTACGCCTCCTTAGGCATAGGGTAGCATGCCGACTACTGTCGAATAGCGATATACGTAGTATAGGTACCCTCCGGCAGATCCGTTATATTATAGCGATAGGTAACGGGAAGCTGCTACGTAGCCGTAAGGTACTAGTTAACATCGTAGAACCGACGGATGTAGTTAACGCACGGAAGACGACGCGCATCTAGACGTAGGGCGATCGACTAAGGAAGGCGGTTCGCACGAGTAATAGGCGTCTCTACGACAGCTATCTTAGCGTGTGAATAGAGATAATCCGGGATTGGAGCGCGGCTATCGACTACGATAACAGGACCTAACTACGTTAGCTACGAATTAGGCCCAAAGGAGTGCTAGAACATACCCAGCCGCTAGGTAAGCGAGCTGTTGGAATTCCTACGAGGGATCGAAGAGGGCGAGTTGTCGGGATTCGGAAGACCGCTCGCTATAGGAGCACGCGTAGCTAGAGAGGCCGGATCGTAGAGATTCAGACCTAAGAGAGGGCCGCTTAGGGTCTGCGCAGCACTACTACCACTACCTACTAGCGCACGAGGCGTACTAGGAGGGTGAAATCCGGGCCACGACATAGTCCGGTTAGGATCCTAAACACCTTCTTGATTAATAGCGGTCCAAGTGCTTATAAGGGTCGACACGCGCCAACGAGCGCTGCTATAACGTAGAAGCTCGTTACGCGGTAAGGTAGTCGGCTTAGTAGGCGATTCGAGGATCGGAGAAAGAGGCGCTACTGTAGAAGTGGAAGGTGTAATAAGGAAGGAAGAAGAAAGTTCGAGGACGAAGGACTAGATATAAAGGACCGATCGGAGCCGCTAAGGCTACACAATTACGACGCCTATAATAGAGCGAATTCACGGCTAAAACGGGCCTATTACGGGCCTGCTAAGATTACGGGGAGGATTCATAGACAATTTACGTGCAATTATGCGCATAAACAGATTACGACGCTACACGCTAGCGTAGGCTTCACGAGCGAAAGGATAGGCCCAGAACAGACCACGTCCACGACTAAGAAGGACCTTAGGAGCGAATTCACAAGACTCCTTAGTCCGTGTTTACAGACGCAGCCGCGGCTTACTTCGCCTTTATAAAACGACGAGGTTCCATACCGCTGTTACGAGAAATCCAACTAACATGCGCTTCGCCTAGCTAGCCGAGTGGCTATTAAAGGGCCGACTCCCCTACGACTGCTTACGAGACACCGCGGTTCGATCCCTTCCTCGTTAGTCGGGATCGGGGCTATTGTTGAACTTTAATTTTTGCTATTACTTCTACGACCTGGGACAGGCCGCCGGGGGGGAGGGGATAATGTTAGGGAGCTAGTGCCCCAGGCTGCTACAGGCCTGATTTAGGCCTGCTCCGGGCCTAATGCTGGCCCGAAGTAGGCCCGTACGAGGCCTTGGCACGCACACCTCCCTTTTGTTCCCTTCTACCTCCCTTCGGTTCCCTTCGGTAGGCAATATAGACATTCGTATATAGACTGCTTGTACGTGTTGGCTACTATCTGATTACACTCCCTTACAGTACTAACGTAGATAAGGGCGAAGATAGAGCCTAAGTTACTCTAGCCTTACTACTACGTATCTAGCTATTAACCTTCTCGATTAGTAGCTTTATTATACTAGCGATAGCGTCCTTCTATACCGATATAGTAGAGGTATTAACCGCGTAGTAGACTCGCTTTATATCCTTCTTCTTAGCTCTTACCTTAGCCCTCTTCTTCTTATATATCTTCTTAGCGCGCTTAGCGAGGACTATCTTCCTATCTATCTCTAATAACTTATCTATATCTATAGTATTAGTATCCTACTCGCCCGGTTCCTTATTATCCTTATTATTACCGCTATCGACTACTACTACTTCCTTCCCTTCGCTTATTACTCTAAGATTAGTAGTAGTTATAGCTTCGTTACTAGTTATAATATTAGTGCTAACGAGGTTATCTATTAGGTCGCGGTTAGCCGGCTCGCCCTTAAGAAAAGGCGTATACTTAGGATAATTAATAATATACTAATACTCGACGTCGTCTAGCGTATACGGTAGTAATATACTACTCTATCTACTAATATAGCTAAGGTAAGTTATCTAGTCCTTCTAGCTTAACTTTGTCTTCTACTACTTACTCTTACTTACCGAGCCTTTAAAGTTAATCTTAAACTCTATACTAAACGCGCGAGTAATAGTAATATAGTCTTTAATCCTCTAGTTCTTACTAGGTATCTACTTTGCTAGTTAAGCCTTTAATTTAAGTAGCTAAAAGGTTACTTTCTCTAGCTTTAACCCCTTAATTAGAGGGTATTTAGGGCTACTAACTTCCTCGTTCTTGAGCTTCTTCGACTTCTTCTACTTACTCTTAGCCTTACTCTTATAGATAGATAGCTTATCCTTATTACTCTCGTTGTCCTTATCGATAGGACGCTTCTTTAACCTTTTAGCTAGCGTCTTCGGTAGTATAGCTAGGGCTAGCGGACATTTATTTACTATTATTATTATTACTACAATACGCTAGAAAATATAATATCTCTATATATACGCGTTAGCTAATAGGAAGCTTCTAGAGCGACGAATATATACTAGCTAAACCTTTAGAGGTATATAGACGAGTACTAAGAGTACCTATAAGAGGTAGTCGGCTAGATACTATAGTATCCTCGTATCTAACTACTATATTAAGGAATCCGACGACTATTTACTACTAAGAGCTAGATACTATATTTTTACGCTAGATAATACTAAGAATCTAATATTACTAACTAAATAGCTAGTATCTACCTTAGAATCCGCAATCCTATTACAAACTCGTCCGGTAGGTCTATTAGCGCTAACTACGGCGGACTATATGTTTCTCATACTGGAAAACAGCTTAAATCCGAGGGAAATCCATTCCGCTAACCGTAGTAGGGATCTTGAGCTTGGGCCAGAAAGCATCCGTCTACCAGCAAAGGGAAATGCTATCGACCGGCGCCCCAAAAGCTAGTCACCGGGATACCGACGCAGAACCCACCGGATACTGGCCTACGTAAACGGGGCTTAAATCCGAGGGCGCTGACCGTAGGTAGGGATCTTGAGCTTGGGCCAGAAAGCACCAGCTTTACTGCAAAGGGACGAGCATTCTCATCGACAACTACATCTTTCACATGAGCCTCTATCCGTTCTTCGCGCTGTAACATCGACACCCAACTTCTGTAGCAAGAAGCTACATCCTCGAACGACCGACCGACCGAAGATGACACCGACGACTTCCCCCAAAACGCACTCATTTGACGAAGCAGAACCATTCCTCCTGGGAACCGGGAAACCGGTGCCGTCAGAGCGTCGTCGCTTCAATGCAGTCTTGCTTGCGATATATGTTGGCGTGTTCCTCAACGGTCTCATGCTGTTATTCAACGTGACGCTCTGGAAGTACCCCCTCTCCGTCGGAATCTGGTCGACAGATCTTCAAGACGCTCGTGCTGCTATCGAGTATGAGGAGAAGGTTTTCACGGGCGCATTGTTGTACGACCAGACGCAAGGCAGAGCCGTCAGACGCATGGATTCCGAGGTAGAGTACTTCGGACCGCCGACGACGGAAGTAGACCGCGCCTGGAAAGATCTTCTTCATGGTGAGTACGGCCATATTCTGAGATGTAGCTGTAAAGCTAAGCGTAGCTGCTTTAGGAGAGTTCGTTATCATGACCGCGGAAGAAGCATCACCGTTTGGGGACGACCTTGTGCCTTACCGAAAAGGAGAATATTACTTTGAGTAGGTCATGCGTCGATCTTGCTCCAGGTATCCCAGGACTGACACCAGAAGGCCCGCTATGTTTCACGCACTCCATTGTCTCAATCATGTTCGAAAGTCTCTTGTACAGTCGATGTACAACATGACTGACGAGCACTTCGAGAAAGAGATGAAGTGGATCATAGCCCACACGCATGATCCTCTTTGGACCACTACACATATGGAACATTGTCTGGACCTCTTGCGACAAACTGTAAGTCGCCGAAGCGTACAAGGCCCGCAGCGTCCGAGAAGGTCACTGCTGTGTCAAGTTCCAGTCCACGCAACTGTATCATCTGAGCATAGCTAACTTGTCCCACATTAGATAATGTGCCACGGCGACCTGACACCCTCGCCGATGTACTCTTGGCCGCAATCCATTATATCTTATGCTAGATCTGGTGCCCATACATGTCGAAAATTTGAGCCTATCAGACAGTGGATGGATCGACGGGCGGAGAGGGGAGAGGCAATAGATTCGTTATGATCGTTCAACAATCCGCTCGCCATTTCGCTTGCAAACGTCCGGTGTGCGAACTCTTCATCTCTAGCCCTGCGCAGATAAGCACCTGAACACACATCGGCTTGTTGACCAAGACACCTTTTGATCTCACATGCAGCGTCGAAACTGTCTCCGGTTCAGATCGCTATCAGCTCGGTGAGTTTTTGGGGGGTTGGAAGTCGCTCCGCCAGACGTCAAAGCTAGCCTGAAAATTCCGGAGATTGTGCTAGAAATTACGCCTAAGCAAGGACAGGGGAGGAGCGCAACTGAGAAGGAGGCAGCGTCGAAATTGGCTCTCATTTCTCTACGATATCTCCCGAAGCAAGAGTCATCGCATCATAACTCGCTATGGTTAGCCGGTCGAGATTCTTCGACCTTCTCGCATCTGACGCTGCTATCCTGGAGCACGCTCCTGTCCTGGTCCGCCTCTGAAGCTTCTTGCTTGATGAACGCCGGCGCTTGGATTTCTTCTGCGATCTCCGCCTCTCACACGAAGAAGCTGATGATGAGCACACAACCCGATGCTGAATGGGACCGGGACCCGGGCGAAATCCCAGCGATACTAAGAAGTACCTCATTGACTTGCCCATCACGATGCAGGTAATGCCGAACGAGCAGGGGGCGTAGCCAGCTACGTTCAAGAAGCCTTTTACGCCAGAGCGTCAATGCCAACGGTGGTACCAGTGGCAGCCACTCAGGGCCGTTCCTCGTCCGCAGCGCATTACGTCTCTCCAGCAATCGTCTTCTTCAACGTCCATGTGCTCCGCAGCTGACAGCTAGAAGTATTCTATTTCCGCTTCCCCCAATGTCGGCTGCAATGCTTGCATGCACACGTGCAAAACCCTACTACTGCTAAGCCTGGCAGTTCACGACGAATCAGCAACCCATCCATTCATGCTCAGAAAACATTAATGGATAAGCTGTTGCTCTTCAGCAATGTTCCTCGACGTAGAATACCAAGCTCTTTCACTTTTCCCTGTCCGCAACTCTGCTCGGACTTGGCTAGGCGGCTAGAGCGTACGAGGTACCAACAGAGTTATCCACAGTCGATAAGCGCAAACCGGAAATGCGGAAATAATGCTTGTACATCACCATACATCCAGTTGGCGGGAAATACTAACGAGCGGTGCCCTCTCAACTAGTAACCGGTGCCCTCCAATATTAGCGTATATCGCGTATTAGTTAGATCCTAGATTATAGTCGATTTCTAGTATAATATAGGGCCGTATATAGTATCCTTCGCGTATCTTATATACGCGTTATTCATAACTTCTTCTACTACCTCTTATTATCGGTATTGCCCTTAAAACGCGTTATATCTAGCTTCTTTAATAGTACTAGTATTATCTACCCTTCGACCGCTATTACTACTATTACTACTACTAACGTCGTCGTAGCTATTATATAAACGCTATCTACTTAAGGACTCTAGAGTATTAGATAAGGATAAGGCTCGAACTCGTAAGGAAGGTAGTAGTAGACGGACTCTTAGAGACGTTATCGACTAGCTTATATAACGAGTAGCGGCTTATAAGGAGGCGGAAAGGATAGTAGCCGCGTAGCGGTTACTATAGTATAAACTTAGTAGTAGTCGCTTAATCGATAAGGATATAGTAGAGGTAATAGATATAATAACTAGTAATAATGTTAGTACTACTTACTTTAATAGACTACGCGGTAGAGGTAGTAGTAATATTAGTAATAAGAAGAAGGATTTCGAAGAGCCTACTACCGCTATTACTACCGGCGCTAAGTTATCTAGCTCCAGCGCTCTTAATCGCACGTTCTTAGGGGGTATTATTAATAATAATACTAGTAATAGTATTATTAGTAAGGGAAGTAATAAAGACGCTCTATATAAGACGATAGAACTAGAGCTACTAATAACGGCCAAGACCTTCCTAAGCGCCGATAAGGCTTTTAAGTTCTATAATAAATAGGCTATAGCTTATAGATATGCTCTATCTATTGCCTCTACCTATAGAAGTAAGACTACTAGTAAGTACTTCGTTCGAAAGAAGCTAGCGTATTATCGTAGCTAATAGCGGAAACGCCGGCTAGTTAATAGTAAGCGGCTAAAGCGTAGACTCTTATAAGAAGTATAAAGATATTGTAGTATATAGAACGCTAGCTAGTAATCCCACTAGTAATAAAACTAATTCTTACTATTATTAAGTTATATATACGTACCTCCTAATATACGACTATACGTTATATAAGCGGCATTCGCCGCTACGCTCGGCGTCGTATTATCTAACGACCTTACCTAAGGTCTAGAGCTAGGCTATACCTTAGCTTTCCCTAACAATTACCTCCTCCCTCCGAAGGAGACGTCTTAGCTCCTACGACTATCTTACGTTCGGCCTACCGAGCGTAGGCCTAGTCTTTATCTAGGGCTACTTTCTTTATTAACTTCTTAGTATAGCGTTTATATCGTAACGCGTACTTGTTTACGTATATTAATTGTTACTTACGGCTCTACTACTAGTAGCTATGTTTTAGCGGGTTCTTTATAGTTAAGGGTAACCGCTTATAGGTAGGTGTTATTAATGTTTTTACTCGCAAAGTTTTCCTCTACTCTTCTTTAACTTTATTAATACTCCTCTCCTATAAATAGTACTATAAACTCCAACGATACTTAAGCTCTCTATAAGCGTACTATACGCCTCTACTATCTTTATAATCTCCCTTTAAGAAGTAAGCTTCTAGTTTACGAGCCGCTAATTATATATATATATATCGTAAGCACCTAGTAAGCGACTCGTAATGCCTCTACGAGTATAGCGCGCGCCGGCTATTATACTAACTCTCCCTCTACGTACTATCGAGAACCGCTATAGCTAGGTAGTACCGATATATAAGTACTACCTACGCTATACGTACGATAGTATACCGGCTTCCCTCCTTCGATTCTTATAGGTATAGTAAGCTAACTATATACGTATAGCTAACAAGTAGCCGTACGATAGTAATATAACCGCTAGTAATAAGCGTAAATAGTAGCGTTATACGAAGAATAACTACGGCTACGAGACTATCGAGTACCCGGACCTTAAGTTATAGGCGACTTACCTACTAGAGCTCTACTCGGAGTATAAGAAGTTCGAGCTAGCCGAAGGCGACGCGCTATACCTCTAAGCGTACCTAGAGTCGGTAGGCGGCGACGTTACTTATACCCTTAAGATTAAGGAGGCAAATAGCGGGAAGTACGTAGGTAGGTTAGCGACCCCTTATAAGATAGGTATAGGTAGGTCGGTAGGCGAAAGCTCCCCGCCTAACCTCCTTCTTACGTAGGGCGATACCGCTACTACTAATACTATATTCGAGCTCTAGTACGAGGTAAGCTAGCTTCTCGCTTAGTTATCGATTACTTTACTAATACTTTTCGTAGTCTCTCTATTTATAGGGCGCTACCGCGCCTACCCTCTAGGTAGCCGCTACTACCTTCGCCTACGATAGTAGTACTTAGGTAGAGACCCTACCTCGGGGTTTCGAGGATATCGAGGTAGACGAGAAGGGGGAGGATAATACCTAAGCCGGGCGAATAGCCGGCTCTTCCTATATCTCTAGGCTACTTACCGCTAGCGTTACGCCTGCTTATTACGGCACTAGGGGGTTTTTTCCCTTTTAAATAAAGGCTTTTTTCCTCTATACTTACCTCTTCTATCTCTTCTATCTCTTAGGTCCTTTTATAATAACCTTGTCCTTACGTAACTCCTATACTTCTATTAGGTTAGCCGTACCCTCGTACTCCTTAGCTATTTACTAGCTATCGTATTCCTTAGGCTAATCCTTCTAGTATACGAAGTAGAACTTCCGATCCTTTATTATACCTAAGATCTCCTCGACCTCGTACTCGCCTATTTCGTCTACGATAGGTATGCTAGCCTTATAAGACGAACCTAGGCGGTTACGCTATAGTTCGAGGTAGCTAACGTAGAACACGTTATAGATACGTAAGTTACTTAGGAGCACTAGGCGATACGCCTACGATCTAACTACGTCTATTACCCGGAAGGGGCTAACCTATTTAGGTCCTAAGGTCTTCTTAGGCATCTTAAGCTTTAGGTTCTTTATCGATAGTACGACCTTATTACTAATACTAAACTACTTTAGCTTATGATTTTTATTATAGTACTTCGCTTAAGACTCGGCTACTTTTCTCTAGCGTTCCTTAAGCTTCTTATATGTCTCCTTTAAGCGTATTGCTACATTAATTGCTATAGGCGTCCTTCCCCTAGGAATCTCGCCTCGAGATTCCGTAGTAAGGGTAGGATTCTACCTATATATAACGTAGAAGAGACTTATACCTAACGTAGGGTATTCGCTATTATTATACGCGAAATCCGCCTATACTAACAACTTAGCCTAGTTATCCTAAAACTCGCTATAATAGTAGCGTAGGTATTACTCTAGTGTCTTGTTAGCTCTCTCCGTCTACCCGTCCGTCTACGGATAGAAGGCTATAGACAGCCTACGAGTTATATACGACTTATAGTAGAAGTCGCTCTAGAACTAGCTTATAGATAGAGATCCTCTATTACTAATAATGCCTCTTAGCACTCTATAGTGCCGTACTACTTTATCTACTAATAGCTTCGTAAGCGTTATAGCCGTATAAGTCTTATCCGTTAGGATATAGATGTTTATTTTCGAGTAGCGGTCGACTATTACGAGGATAGTAGTATAAACT
>JALRMM010000654.1:0-14213 GCA_026122155.1 Zymoseptoria crescenta
TAGAGCACTGCTCTTGTTTGTCCTTTAGCTCTTTCAAAAATCGACCAAAACGGATGTTTAATAGCTAGAATAAAAGCTCTCGTCGAGGGCTTTTAAACGGGCTACTTGGCGTCCGAATCGGCGACGTATTAATTGTGTTGTAGTGTGTTGAAGTATTGTGGTACTGTTGTGCACCTATCTTATGTAGTTTCCTAAATAGGAAATTTTCCGTGTGTAGGGGAGGTGAGGTCGAAATAAGGTTTCGGGGGTAGGGGCCAAATCCCGGAGTTTAGGGTCCAAATTTTGCACCCCAAAGGGGGTAACAAGGTAAATCTTTGGGCTCTAGCAGCGGTATAGGTATTAAGGCTAGCGGGGTAAAAGCGGGTTCGTTGGAATGGCCTTGATAAGGGCTTTCGAACGGTGCGTGTTTGGTAATAATCGGGTCAATATTGGGTGTGCAATGGAAGTGCGGATGTCGATAGGGGTTATTATATAGCTTCGTAAGGAAGTCGTAGATAGCGCGGTTATCGTCGTTATCGTCTTCCTAGGCGCTATTAACTTAAAGAGTAAACTCGGCGTTAGCTTCGCCGCGGGCGATAAGTCCTATCTAGGGGAAGGAGTAGTCTTTAATATATATTAGGGTAGCGTACTATCCTCTCGCGCGTAGGGCGTCCTAAGCTATATAGATTACGTCCTTATTATATACTACGTCCCGGGCTTTCGCTAGCGTATTATACGCGGTAAGGTAGCGTATACTAACGTTCTTACGGGGGAGCATGTTATATAGTGGACCCGGGGTAGTAGTATCGTCGACGGTAATACCCGGCTAAACTATCTCCTAGTCTACGACTTCTAGGAGGGTCGCGTTAGGAAATCCATCTTCGCGTAATAGCTAGGTAGCCTTCTTTACGAGGGAGGTATAGCTCTAGCTCGTCGGGCTTCGGCGATAGAGGTCTTAGAGCGTAGCGCGTACCTTTTATATATTAGGATAAATCTCCTCTTCCGTACGGAGACGTCCTAACGTAGTATTAACTACTATAGGGTTAATAAACGCCGGCTTCGCGATGTCCGCTACTAAGGATAGGATGTCCTCGTCTTATAGTTACTTCTTCTTAGGTAGTAAGGTACCCTAACTACCTCTACGTACGTTGCCCTATATATCCTTACTAGTACGCTCGGAGGTTACGTTAGCCGACGGTTTCTTAGTAGGCACTAGGTTTAAGGCCGCCTTATTAGTTATAGGCTATACTAGGGTATTCTGGTCCTCGGCTACTAGCTTCTTAATCTACTATAGGCCTTTGCCTAGTATCTACTCCTAGAGTAGAGAGTCCTTAAAGCGGGCGTTACTCTAGTACTAGTCTAGACGCTCGTCTCGGTCGAAGTTATCTAAGATACGAATTAATACCGTTCGGCTCTCCTTCGGGTTCTAGATAGCTATAGTATAGTACGGGCGGTACCGTAGGTGCGCCTAGAAGGTAGCTACCTAGGTAAAGGTATACTACTCTTTAGTCGGCGAGAATAAGGCCGTACGCTACGCCTTATATTCGAGGCTAGTAAAGGTATACTTCTACTAGTATCTAGGGAGGCGAACGACGGGGTTATCGTCTTATAAAGAGAGGTATACGAGGAGGTTAACTATCTTCGAGAAGGGGACTTACGGGTAGGAGGACTTATGTAAATTAAGGAGGCCTTCGACTACTACTAGTCGGAAGTAGTACCCCTCTATTATAATTGCGCGTACGGCTTTCTTAGTAAAGCTAATTCGTACGGGGTAGTATAACGTAAGGATATAATCGTTTCCGAGCATTAGCTCCGGAATAGGGGGGAATATTTTAGCGGCGCGGATTGCCTAAGGAGAGGGGAAGAATGCTAGGAGCTTGTTCTCTAGGCCTATTATAAAATTACTAACCCCTAGCAAGTTCTATATAGGGAGCTCGAAGAATACTACCTAACCTTCGCGAATAGGTAGAGGTACGATATCCGCTTCCTTTAAGGGGTACGACTTTAAGCCGGCTTTTATAGGTAGGTGTCTTACGTCTATTATAGCCTAGGAGATCGCGTCCTCGGGATCCTTTAGTAGTTAGTATAGGAGTATAGCGCGCTAGGCTTTAGCTACGCGTACCTTATGTCCTAGGCGCTCCTAGTTATCGTTAGCTTTCTTCTACGTAGTAGTCGGTTCTAGGATTAAAGGCTATATTACGCTTACCTACGTTAACTTAGAAGGGCTCTCCTCCTCTTTAAACATATTAGTCTTCTTAGAGCGTAGGGAGCTACTACCTAGGACAATTAGCTAAAGGACGCTACTACCTAGGGTAATTAGCTCGTACGGCTACGCGCTATTTATTACTAGCGACGCGGCGTTATCCGACTATACGGGCCTAACGTCGGCGAGGTTACCCGCCTTTCGCTATATAGTCCTAGTTTCCGGGACGAATAGGCTATTATCTTTAGCGCTCTCGGGGGCATTATCCTTCGCTTCGTTCTCCGTACCCTCGGTAGTCTTAACGTTCGCCGGGCTATCCTACGCGCCCTTTATTTCGTTACTCTTAGTACCCTCGGCCGCGTCGTTCCTCGCTACTACGTTTTTCTTATAGGTCTCCGCCGCCTTTAGCCCGGCCTATTTCCGCCTACTTAACGCTATTCTCGGTATCTAGCTAGGTATACGAGGGTAATTAATACCGTAGGAAAGGGTACGCGTACGTAAGTCGGCTAGTAGGTTATAGTCGGAGGTAAGGTTTATATAGATAGGATAAACTTAGATATCTAATGTAGGAGTAGTAAAGTGGAATGTAACTTATAGGCAAACTCCGCCTATAGATTAATAACAATACGGAGAAAATGTCTAGCCTTAGCGGCTATTTAATGCCTTAGTAAGTCGAAGGGTAACTAATGCCTTAGTAAGCTCGATCCTAGCGTTAGCGAGTTAGTTAGCTTAATACTACTATCTCCGCCTCGTATATATAACCTCGCGGTCCTCTATCTCGTCCGTAGTAATTCTACGGTAGGTATAACGTCCGAGGACGATAGGTAGTTCTAGGTACGTACGGTCGTACTCCTCTACGTACTCTAGAGCGTCGCTTAGGTTATCTAAGTCGTACTACTAGTTCTCGTTGTCCGGGTAGCCTATCTATTTAACGAGATATTATATCTTTCCTTAGTAGGTATGCTTACTAAGTAGACGCTCGATCTCGTAATAGGGGTTCTCCGGGTTAGAGTCTTCTTCTTCTATTTATACCGGACCGGGGTAAGTTAGCTCTCGGCCGTATAGATCGATACTAACTAGGTATTTAGTAAGCTAGGTAATCGAGACGACTAGGTAGATCCTTATTATTAGTAGGAGTTCTAGCTCGTATATAAGGTTACTAATGCGACGCTTAACCTTAAGTAGCCCTATACGCTAGTATAAGAACTTGCGGTATGTATAACCTAGGATCTTATATCCCTTATATAGTTTTAGTATTACCCTATCGCTAGGTCGGAAGGTTAGGGGGGTATGTACGGCGTCGTAGTAGTCCTTTATCGCTACGGCCGCCTAAGCGAGGGAATTATTAGCCTAGTCGCGTACTTCCTACTAAAGGTTAACGTAGTCTTATATAGGGAGCTCCGCGAGCGGATTAAGGGCGTCGAGGTTCGATTAGAAGCCCTAGATTATAACTTTTAGGACCTCGTTAGTAGAGGCGTTCCTAGAGTTGTTTATCTATACCTAGATATAGGGTAATGCCTCCGTCTATTACGAGTCTAGATTGTAGGTAAGGTAGAACCGGATCGCGATCTCGACTATCTAGTTAGTACGCTCCGACTATCCGTTAGTCTAGGGGTAGTATACCGTAGTCGCTAAGAACTAGGTACTAATCTTCTCGAATATGCCCTTAAAGAACTTAGAGAGCTAAATAGGGTCTCTATCTCCGATAAGGATAGCCGGGAGATTACGCTCGGTCTTAACGTACGATAGGAGGTAGTTACGTCCTTATTTACGAGCGTCCTAAGTGGATTTTACCGGGGTAAGGAAGATGTCCTAAGTAAACTTATAAGTCTCGGCTAGGAAGCTATCGAAGCCGTCCTACGTTACTAGTAAGCCTTTGACCTAGTCCGCGGTCGCTATATACTAGGGTATAGGCGTTATATAGATCGGAGCTAATTCGCCGGATAGCCTATCTCGTAGGGTCTATATTATCTTATATAGAGGATACTAGTAAATATAGCTACGGAGCTCGCGGCTAAGCCTCCGGGTATAGAAGCTTACCTAGACGTTCGTATAGGATTGGTAGTACCCTACGTAGTAATACTAATCGTAGGCTATAGCGAACATATCCTTATATAGGGCTAGTAGGATATAAAGGCGTTCTCGGCCGTCGAGCTCGTCCTTAATATAGATAAGGCCTTCCTATAGGAAGAAACGGAGATTAAGTAGGCTAGACTCCGGTTCGCCTACCTCGCTAGCCGCGTCCTCGTCTTAATCTCCCTAGGTACGGGCTGCCTCGATAGCCCGCTCTAGCTATTAGAAGCGCCTCTTCTAGCCGGCGTTATCTTAGTAGCCTTCCTTAAGGCGGCTCTTAAAGTCCTCGGAGAGCTCTACTAAGATTATATGAAAAACGAGTAGCTCGTTCTTATCCTCGTACGTATAGACGTCGAGTTTATCTTAAGTAGGCTCCGCTAGCGGGTTAAGGTCGTCTACTAGCCTACTAAGGGCGTCCGGAATTACGTAGAGCTTCCCTAGATAGTATAGAATCTTAAGCTAGTACTAGGAGATATATTACGCTACCCTTACTAAGTAGAGGTTTAAGCAATCCGTAGAAGACGTCGTCGCGAGTAAGTGCTAGTTCGTAAGACCTAGAGTAGCGGTATAGTCGGTAAAAACGTAGACCTCCTTATAGCTAGCCTATATAACGTACCTCGTCTTATAGAGGACCTATACGAGTCTAGCGACTTTAAGCTTAGTAGCTAGGTAACGCTTCTCCGTATTAGAGAGCGCTTTACTAAGGTATATAATTACCTAAACGTTAGTATACGGGAAGTAAACCGCCTTCCCTACGACTAAGGTAGGGTTAGGATCTCCCTTTACTATATAGATTACGTAGGCGGCTCCGAGGTATAACGAATCTAGGTCGAGGTAGAGGCGCCTATCGGGGTCGTAGTAGTATAGAAACGTAGCGTTACGATATAGGGACTTTATTATCTCGTACGCCTTACGCTAGGTAGTTAGATCCTCGTCTAACTACTATACCTAGGTCCTCGCGGAGAAGTTTTTACGCGCGTAGCCCTTATTCGACGGCGACTCCGTAAGGAGCTAGGTCTTACCTACCTTAAAGGGCGCTACGACGTACGTATAGTACGGGATATAGGCCCTCTACTACCCGGTAAGGCCGATGTAGAACTCGAGTTCCTTTAAGGTTATAGGAAACTTTAGGTTAACGATTACGGCGACCTTCTCCTCTTAGGTAGTATACCCGAGCCCGCTAACACGCTAGCCTAAGAGCGTAGCTATCGGGTAGCCTATAAAGGTCTTATACGGGTTTAGGGTAATGTTTACCGAGTTAAGCTTAGTAAAGACCCGGTTAAGGTACTCTAGGTAGTCCTTCTCCGAACGGGAGAAGATAATAATATCGTCTATATAGGCCCGATAGAAGTCCTTAAAGTCTAAGAGGATACGGTCTAACTAGCGCTAAACGTACTAAACCGAGCCGGCGTAGCCTATTATTACTACGTTTAGCTACTCCTGTCCGTAGAAGCTATTAATCGTAACCTTCTCGCGGTCGTCCTTATAGACTAACTATTAGTAGAAAAAGGACACGGCGTCGATAACCGTAATATACGTATATCCTTAGAGCTAGGCGATTAGGTCGGACTAGAGCGGTAAGGGGTAGCTATCCTTAATTACGAGGGTATTAACACCCCGGATATCTACTACGGGACGTCCTACCTATACTACCTTACCCTCTACTATAACGTCCTTCTAGGTAACGAAGATCGAGGAGGCCTACCTCGTCGGCTACGTTATACGTTGGAGTTTAGTATGTCCCGTTAGCTTATTAAGTACCTTGTTAATAATAGGTTTATTACGTACGCTCGCCGGGTATAGCTTTATAGATAGTCTAATATTCTCTATATTAGCTCGGAAGGGGATCCTTATCTACTCCTCCTCGGGGACATTAACCGTACCGCCTCTATTAATCTATACCTCCTAGTACCGATATACGAGCTTCTCGACCTTAGCCTAAAATTCCGCGTATCCGTAGACCGTAACTCCGTTAGGTAGCTTCTTTTCTAAGGCTAGGTCTATCTTAAATAGCCTAGTAGATAGCGTCGCTAGACCGTACTCCCTAGGATCGAGTTAGTAGCAACCTTCGATCTTATATTCGTAGAGTTACCTAAGGCGCGTACCGCCTAGGAGGGAGACTACCTCGGTAGTATCGTTCCTTACTAGGATAAAGTCGGTATCGGTATCTACGACGTATACGTATACGGAGAGTACGGTAGGAATTTAGGAGTCTAGGATAAACTCGAAGTCTCTATCCTTAGGGCGAGCGTTCGCGATAGTAATCGGGACGTATACTACTATATAAGCTAGTATAGTAAGGTTATCCTCGGAGGCTACGGCCGAACGGTACTTTATATCGTTATAGCGTTGAACTAGAACTAGGGCTATCGTACCCTAGTAAGCCCCGATCGTAACTAATTTTCGAGGGATATCGATTCTTATCTCTTCGGGGCTAATAATGTCTATGGTAATAAGTATCTTAGTACGTAGCCCGGTAGGAAGGTATATCTCGTACTTTATAAAGGTAAGGACACGCTCGCCTCGAATCGCTACCGGCATCCAAAACTTAAGGTCGACGTACTCCGTATAGAGCGATTTACTAATTCTACGAACTTGGAAGGGGGTAGCGAGCTTATAGACCTTAATACTCGGCAAGTATAAGCGGAGCTACTTAGCGTCGATTAGGGAGGCTATCGCTCTAGTATCTAAGTAAACTAGGTAGTCCTACTAGTCGAGGCCTAGCCTTACTAGCACTCTAAGGTAATAGTAGCTCTAGAAGGTGAATCCTACCTTCCCTATACCGTTAGCGGTAGATAAAACTATACGGAGGGACTTAGTAGCCCTAGTCTCGCCCTCCGGTTCCGTAGATTATAGATAGTGTTTACGGCGATACTCGTATAGCTTATTCTTAGAAGGGAACTCTTAATAACAAGTATAGCATTAATAGCGTATACTTCTACCCGAATACGTAATAGGTAAGAGCGACGTAGAGGGTACTAGTCTAGTCGTCTACACTACGTAGTTTATAAACGCGAAGGGGGTCGGTAGCGATACGTCGATAAAGTAGTTAGCGATATCCTAGTAGTTATTCGCTAGCGCGTCCTCTCCCGAGTTATAGTATACGATATTGTTAAAGAGGTTTTCGGCTATCTTAGAGTCGCTATCCTCCGACTAGGTAGTACGCTAGTAGTAAGACTCCTCTAACGAGGAGTAAGAGTCCGCTACGTAGTAGTTTCTAGGCGTATGATCGCGCTCTAGATACTCGCGGGTATAGTATCCTATCTTACGGCAATTTCTATACTCGTCTCTACCGATTTCGTTACGGCGATCGTTATAGTAGCGGTCTTTACGGCGATCCGCTAAATCTAACTCTTTTAGCTTAGTTGCCTTCCCCTAGTTAGTCCTCTTCTAGCCGTCGTTTTCGTACTACTATATATTAGAGAGGTCGGCTCGGACGTTGTTATCGTAGTACGATTACCTAGACGAGTTAACGTTACGGTTTCCGTAATCTAAACGGCGGTTGCCGTCTCGATCGTAGTAGCTACTTCGCTATCCTCGGCCGGAGTCGTTCTTCTAGGCGTACTTACCCTTATCTCGGGGCGGATATAATCGACGCTACGCGTCTTAGTAACTATCTAGGTCGCGGATAAACTTATCGATTATCGTCTTATATTTAGGCTTCTTAATTACGTTCTAGAACACTAGGTCTAGGCGAAGCTATACCTAGGTTAGTTAGGCTTAGAGATCCGGCACCGTAGCCTCTATACTCTAGCGTACTATATTTATTACGAACGACTAAACTAGTCTACCCTCGCGGACATTGTCCTTATCGTATTTCTCCTTATTTAGGCGTTCCTAGGCTTCCGTAACCGATATACGGTACTTCTTAGAGAGTAGTTTAGCCTATCGGTCGATACGCTTACCATAGTATACCTATACTCGGGTGTCGTTATCTAAGTAATATATAAACTAAACTATCGCTTCTCCCTTTAGGTAGCGGCTAAGGTAGCGTTAAGCTAGGGTAGCCGAACTAGTCTCTACGTAGTCGCGAGCTAAGTCTAAGAATAGCTATATAGAGCGGAAGTAGTATCTCCCGTTCTATTCGATTATATTATCGATCTCTCCTTCCTCTACCTTAAGGGATGGGTCGAAGAATCCGATGTCCTTAGGATCGAAGTTCCTAATTTTCTACTTAATATCGTACGAAGGCGAACGCTCCTAATAGTAATAGCCCTTATAGTAGCGGGAACGGCTACGCCTAGAATAGCTATCGCGGACGAAGTAGTCTTCTAACGTCGAGGAGTCTAACTCTAAGCTAGACGAGTCGTAGCTCGGGGAGTAGCAACGCTTATCCTTCTTCTTATAAGCCTTCTAGTACTTACGTCCTCGATTAGAGGGTATAGGGAACGAGTTACTACTCGAGGAATCGCGATACGAGGAGGGGTAGTAGCTATTAATCGGATAGGTATACCTAGACTAGCGTAGTTCGTTAGTAAGGCCTCCCGACATCGCTAGGGGGCCTAACCCGGTAGTAGCTAGTCGGCGTGCTCTTCCCTCCTATAATCGTTCTTCGGCAATACGATAATCGATATACTAATCTTTATTAGCGGGCTAGGGTTGGTACTAGACTTACGGTAATAGCTAACGGTGCTATTCGCTATAGAGCCGGGTAATTAGCTCTCTTAATTAAGCTATATCTAGGTTCGCTAGCTCCTTAGCTCCTAGGACGCCGTTACCTACGATAACTAGCGGAGCTTACTACTAGGGTAGTTCTTTACTACGCGTACGGTACTAACGATGCTACTACTAGTCCTAGTAGCGCTACTAGTCTACTATAACGGGGGCGGCTAGTTGCTCCCGGGGAGCATATACTACTAGTGGCGGCTATTAACGCTAAGGGCCCTACTATAGGTTGTCCGGTCTCTATACCTCTTCCGCCTCTCTTAGAGGGTTAGCTATCCTCGGCTACTCGCTTCTCGGTAAGAGCGGTTCTAGGCTCGGTCGATAGGGGGAAGGGAGATTAGGAACGAGATCTTCCAGTTTAGAGTATTATAGTCGTAGCGAACTTAGTAGGGACTCGTAGGTAGTAGACGCCTCGGAAGAGTAAGACGGCTACTCTAGGGTAGGTAGCTACTAGAACGGTTTACTCTAAGTTCGGCGATACGTAGATAGTACGCGGAGCGGCGTCGGCTTACGCGGCGGTTAGGGTAGAGTAACTGCTCTAATTGTAGGGCGCGGCTATCTCGATAGACCTACTTAGGCTCTACGTTCTACGATCGTCGTTAGTCTCGCTTATAGGTATAGACTAAAGTCGGCTCCTAGGATACTAGTAAGGGCGGTCTACGGAGGCTAGTAAAGCGTCGCTTCGGCTATAGTATTACTCGACGGACTCTAGGAGCCTAGCTATACTATAACGTTAGCCTATCTAAGGGCGGCTAGGAAGGCTTTCGCTTCCTAGGTAACGAGACTCTTATCGATAATCTAGTCGTTCGGGAAGCCGAGGGATACGGTATTATTAGGCTATAAGGTATCTTCTAGGTAGTACATCCTCGGTACTAGCGTTCCCCGTATAACTTCCCGTATAAGAGCTAGAAGTTATAGGAACTTTTTTACGACTACCTTCGAGCGGTTAGGTTCTCCGATAAAGTAACGGAAGCTATATCCTAGATATATAGTTTCCTATAGTAGTTGCTAATCTAGGGTAGCTATATCGAACGAGCTAGTAGGCGTTCTCCCGGCTAGTAACTATAAAGGGAAGGAAGGAGGCTCTACCGAGGATCTTAGGCTAGCTAAACTTACGGCGATAGACGCTTAGAGAGGGTATTCGTAGTACGGAAGCGCTAACAATTAGGGGAGGGTAGTTCTCGTCCTCCTTCTCTTTCCGTACTATAGACCGTATAGAAGGTTACTATCGTCGTAGGGTAAGCGGACTCGGCGTAAGTATAAGCGCGGCTTACGACCGGGGTACGGAGGGCGTATTACTATCGTAGGATCGTATATCCTTAGTTAGATCTTTCGACTATAAGTCGGATTGTACTTTCTTAGCTACTAATTAATAAGGGTACGTGTAAACCGGAATTAAGTATATAGGAAAGCTAGTTATCTATCTATCTACTATTGCTAAAGGTATATACTACCCGGGGGCGCTAAGCCTAGCGTCCCGTAATATAGACGGAGTAGTAGAACTAAACTATAGAATAGTACCTCCGAGTCTACTACAATTACGAGTAAGACAACTAGGCACTACTGCTTTTAGTAGGCGAATTTGCCTATAACAATAGTAAACATACTATAACTAGGGTTATACCCTTCTAAGCGTATAACGTTCGAGACCTAGTAGCGGCTAGGTAGCTAGATCTACCCTAGTTAGATAGTAAGGCCCTAAGCGCGGAGGTAATAGCCGAAAAGGTAATCGGATTATAGAAAACCCTCCGAGAAAGGCTCATCGTAGCATAAAAGCGATAAGCTAAGTACTATAACGTAAAGAAAACTCCTAAGACGTATAACGTTAGGGACCGAGTATACCTATCTACGCGCTACTTAAAGAGTGTTTAACTATCCGAAAAGCTTAACTATAAATATGTCGGGCTATATAGGATTATAAGGGTAGTTAATAACGCCGTATATACGCTAGACCTTCTAGAAACGATAAACATCTACCCGACGTTCCATATATCCCTCCTTAAGGACGAAAAGCCGTCTAGATTAATAGAAAGGTACTGAACGGGCCCGCTAGACATTAGACTAGAGGACCTAGACGTATATACCGTCGATAAGATCCTTAAGCGGGAAAAGCAGTATAGGAGATAGATATACTACGTCTCCTAGAAGGGATATCCGTCTTCGGAGAACATATAGGAGCTAGCGGCTAATATTAGCCCTATAGTAATAAGAGCGTTTAATAGACGTATTAGTAGTACGAAAGGGGGTCGGCTACCTCGTAGATAGTATAGTTTCTTTTTTTATAGAATAATTACATTGTCTTATTATAAGCCTCTAAGTTCCAGTTTAGGTACGTTTAAGCCCCTTTATACGCTATTATATATAGCTGCTACCTACGAAATTCTACCTAACTTAGTATTTTTTATAAAAATCAAGACCTAAAAAAGGGGGGTAAAGGGCCCTGTACGGGCCTATCGGTATATAATAAGGCTAAAAGACGTATATACGAGACTAAAGGACTCGGATTTATTCTATTAAGGGCATAACCGCCAAGAACGCTATAAAAGGAATTAACCTGGGCGTTACCGTACCTATTAGTTATAAAAAGGGCATAAAAGAGACCGAAAGAGATAAAAGAGACGCTAAAAAGACCTTACATAATTAATCCTCCGGCTCTAGGTCCCTAGAGCGGTCGTACTCGGTAAGACGTATTACTCCGTCTACGATAGAGGCCTTACTACCCTTCTTTACGCTAGTACGGGTATAAACGGTGTCTAACGCGCCCGAAAGGGCCTTAATATAGGCCCTTAGGCGCTACTCGACGGATCTACTAGCCAAAAGGAGTCGCTTACGTAGAGTGTTAGGCACTTCTTTACCCTATTAGAGTTAGTAGGGCACGTTTAGGTACTAAAGGATAAGGATACTTATATTGTCCCTCTTTCGCTTTACTTGCTCCTTTTACTCCTACTTCTCCTTCTTTCCTATTATAAGTAGCCTACCCTAGTCGAATCTCGTTTTTCCAAGGTATAAATAGAGCCTATTTATACCTATAAAGGCCTTATACTTTCTAAATAGGGGTTAATAGGGGTAGAAGGCACTAGACTAGGTATATATACCCCGTAATGCGTATATATACGCCCTTATAGGCCGTAATCGCCTCTTAAGCCTACTTCTCGGTCCTACTAGGGCTAATAGTAGTAATACGGAGCCTATTAGTAGCGTCTATATCCGATTTGACTATATTAGGCATCTTGGAGCTAGTTAGCCCCGAAACAGCCCCTTTTAGCCGACTTTTTATACCTAGAAACAATCCCGATTTATATAGTTATAATACTTTAGGTAGGATTCTTCTCTATCGTCCTTAGCCTACCTATCCGGAGAATCCTTAGCGAAGAGGTAGAAAGTAGCTAAACTAGCCCGATCGGTAGCCTTTATAAGATAGTTAATATACGGATTGCCCTTAAAGGTACTATAGGTAGTAAGGACCTTACGCTAGGACGCGATCGAGGGTAGAGCGGCTATTTTAGGTTGGAAGGAGTCCGTTTAGTATCGTTTACTTCTTTTCGGTTTAGGGAGGGCGTAATCGGATCGGATAGGGCTAAATTAGGTACTATAACATACGTTAGCGCTAAAATAGCTCTAGATACCCCTCGGGAGGGCTCTATTAGACCCGTTTAGGGCGCGGATAGGGCTATATAGTATATACTAAGTCTTTATAAGGTTAATAAAAATAGATAAGAGTAGGGACTAGAAACGCCGCTTTTTAGGCCTCGCTAGACCCTTAATTAACGCCTTAGGCCAAAATTCACATAATAAATTACTAATTCTTACTTAAGGTAAGCTTTTTTAGAGCGCGATGCTCTACGTAAAGAGGGGGGCTATGATACGGGTGCCTCTCTAATAGCGCGATATAGTCCCTAAAAGGGACTATATTGCGCCCGTTAGTATAATCTCCAACCGGATTAGCGCCTTTACGTAACAAGGTCCCTAAACGGGCCTATATTGCGATCGAAGGCCTCTATATAGGGAGGCGGGATCCTCTCTATTACGAAAGGGTATCGAATCGAGTCTTTTCTTACTAGTAATTTATACTACTACTCTTATAATACCCTTTTATAGTTTAAAGGTTACCTAAGAGAAATGTTAAAGTAAATAATAGGATTAAACTAACGAAGGACTTAAACCTCCTACTAGGGTTGGGATTAAACTAACGAAGGACTTGAACCTCCTACTAGGGTTGGGATTAAACTAACGAAGGGCTTTAACCTACTACTAGCCTTCTACGAGTATAGGTAGACCTTATAACGGCTAGGTTTTAACGGCTAGGTTTTCGGCTAGGTTAGGTAAATTCCGAGAATCCTAATTTTTAGGTTTTTTGCGGTTTAGGATAAACCTAAAAAAATTTAGGATTGGTTTTAAGCTAGTTAACCTAGAATACTATACGGTTAACCGGAAAAATAAACCTAAGAAATATCGAGATCTCACTTTTAGAAAGAAATAAATTGCCGATTTTATAGGTTTTAAGACGCCTAGTATCTATATGGACTATATATACTACTATCCTAAAGCTTATTAGAAGGCTATAGTACGGGATCCGGAAAAAAACAATAGAATAATATAAATTCGTCGTTATAGACTAGTAGTTTTAGAGGGTTCTACCTTCTATTAATAAATATATTATAGTCCTTTAGATAAACTACTAACTACTTCCGCCGACTATAGGCGAGCCTTAGATCCCGACTAGCTATATTATAATAAGAGGCGAGATAAATAACGTTATAATAACTTATCTCGATCGAATTCAGGGTCTAAAGCTTAATAAGCTTCTTTACTAATCTATTACTTTCGATACTATATTAACTAAACGACATCGAGTCCGATTAATACTATTTTTAAAGCGTATTAGGGCCTATACTTACCTCTCGGTAATATTATATATAGAGGTAGTATACCGCGTATTACTATTACTAGAACTATACTACGACTACGAGGATTATATATAATAGTAGTAGTTCTTAGCCGATTACTATTTTTTCGACCCTTCTACTATATCTACTAACTACGCCTACTAGCTATACCTTAAGTACTATATTTACGGCGCGACTACGACCTTATCTACTAATTTCCTTCTAGAAGCTAAGTACTAATTAGGAGCTACTTATATCGTAGGTCGGTCTTACTTAAGTTAGACCGAGCAAAATCGTCCCGAAGTTTAAATATAAGCTACGAGGTTTTTAGAGCTTAGCTAGGAGTTTTCCTAGCTTCCTCTATATCTATAGGTTAATAGAAAACCTATAGCTAGTCGAGGAAAACC
>JALRMM010000655.1:0-14200 GCA_026122155.1 Zymoseptoria crescenta
TACTACTACTACTACTACTACTACTACTACTACTACTACTACTACTACTACTACTCTCTACGCTCTCGCCTCCGATCTTATACCTCCTTAGACCGCTCTTAATACGTAAAAAGGCTTCGATATTAACTCCGTTACGCCGTATAATATATGCAATAACTCCTTACTACTACTAGCCGTTATACGCAACGACTTCTTACTACTCCCTATACGGGATAACTCCTTACTACCCCCTATGCGCGTAGACTCCTTACTACCCCCTATACGTATAGACTTTCTAGTAAGCGTTACGGACACCGCTTTACTACTACTATTGCCTTTGAGTCTACCTATTAAGCTCCGCGTCTACTATATACCGACTACTACTAATTAGAAGGCTCCGTAATATATTAGCGTCGTAAACTAGAAGGAAGCTATTACTAAAGCTTAATTAATAGATTCGAAGGTCCGGAGGAGCGGTCGTTAGACGCTTATATAATATAATACGTAGGTTAAGTATAGGAGATAGAGGAAGATTTATCCTAGGATAAGCTGCGTACTCGCCTTATAGGCTCTATATTAATACAAATTACGTCTATCGCGCCTATAAGGACTCCTCGAAGCTTACGACTTATAGATATTACTTTAGCCGTAGTAAGGCTAATTACGGCGCTAGGATTATAGTAAAAGAGGAGCTAGATATCGAAGACAGTCTTAGTATTATAGATAAAGAAGGAAAGGTAGCGGCATTATAGTCGGAGATAGTAGACTTAACGGAGGCGAATATAGAGTTAGCGGATAAGTTTAATAGAATAATGCGTAATATCCTCTATATAAAGGAGATATATAAGACTAAGATTAATAGGCTTTATAGTAAGATTAGAGGCCTTAAGGAGAGGTATCTATTATTATTAGAGACTAATAAGCTTTTTAAGGCTCGTTTAATAGCATTAGAGTAGAAGTAGCTAAGATTGCACTAAGATATAATAAAATTAGCTCTCGAGCTGCCAAATAGTACCTATTTTCATACTTAATATTAATGCTAAGCTACCTATACCTCCAATCCTATATATATCTACCCCCTACGTGCATTCTATACTAAGATTATACTAATTTAAGGTAAGATTGCATTAACCTTTGCTCTTAGCCTTCTTCTACGTTAGTAGTCGCTTCCTTCTACTTCGGCGTAGCTTATTAACTATAGGCTTCTTAATAACTAGCTTCTTAATAACTAGCTCTATAATAACTAGCTCCTTTATAGTAGTAGTAATAGGCTCGACTATATCTACCTCTAGCTTAATAGTTATATCTACAACGATCTTAGAGCGCTCTTATACTAGCCTAAGGGCTAGTATCGCGGCTAATAGCTTACGCTTAACTAGGCTAGTCTCCTTTTAGCTAGCCTCCTTCTAGCTAGCCTCCTACTAGCTAGCCTCCTTTATCTTTATCGAGGATAGTTATGTCGCTCTCGTATTAGCTACTCCGGAGGACGTTAAGGATACTACTACCTTAACCGGCGTCTATAGCGGTAGTAATACGGCTAGCCTAGACTCGTCCGCCTTCTCCTTAGCTCGTTATATAACGGCCGCTCTAGCTTAGGCTATAGTATCCTACGAGCTAGATATAGTATTAATGTCGTTGTCGAGGATAATAAGGGAGTCGTTAATTCTTACTAGTAAGGACGGCTAGAGCTCTAAGCTAGTAGTACGTTTACTAGTCCTCGAGGGACCGGTAGTAGGCGCTATCTTAATAGAGTTAGTAATAGCGGCTCTAATAGCGAGATTAGCGCTAAGATCGTCGTCGTTACTACCGAGAGCGGCGTACGTAGCGATCTTATAGGCTAGCTAGTTGTCCTTGTCTAGCTACTTGCCCCTACCCTTGCCGGTAGTAAGATTAGAACTAAGAGTAGCGCTCTTATTAGCGGTAGTAGCGAGCTCCCTAATAAATTCGTCTACGTCCTTCGGCTTAGTAGACGACGGCGTAAATAAACCGTCCGGTTTCTCCACTCTACTATCCTCGTACATACGCTAGCCTAGTAGGTATATATAGCTAGCCTTAGTAGTACGTAACGCTAGATCTTCCTTATATATACGGATATACCCCCCTCGGCGGTTATAGCGGTTATTAGTGTTAACGAGTAGGGTAACGTATACGGTCGCCTTAACGAGCTTAATCGTGTTATTAGTAATAAAAGGGCCTAACATCCGGATAATATTAGTAGATATAGTACTCGTATAGCCGGGTTTAACGGGTTAATTAAGGTTCTTATACCTAATAGATAGGAAGTAGTTATAATATAGACCCCGGCGTATACGGTTTTAAGCGTAGTAGCTCTTCCCGAGGAGGTATTTAAGTAGCTAGAATAGACGCTCTTCCTTTAAGATAGTACTAAGAGTAGCGCTTATCTCGTCTACGACGCCTTAGCTAGTCTACTCGAAGGGATTAGTCTACCCGCTATACTTCGGTACCGCATTACTAGTAGTTACCTTAATAGTATATATTGTATATATAATACTAACCTCCTATAGAGTCTCGACCTACGGTCTACTACGTTTAGACTTAGCTAGAGGCAATAATAATAGACCGGCTTTACTTAATTACGGCACTACTAATATAGCGTTAGTAGTAGTATTAGCTTAAGTAGCGTAGGTAATTAATAGATTACGGCTACCGGTATTAGTAGGGCGAGTATACTACTTAGAAGTGCTCTATCGAATTGGATTAGTACGACCGGACTAAATAACGCTATATCCTTTATATACGCTAGTGCTAAGGTTACTTACTAGAGTAGTAGAGGCGATAGTAGTAATCTTAGTACGTATCTCGGTAATTAGTAGATCGTAGCAGTAGTTGCTATAGTACTTAGTAAGTCTAATGTAAGGAGTTCTATCCTCTATATAGAACGTAGTAAATATAGGCATAATTAAAGACTAATTAAAGACTAATTAAGGACTAATTAAGGACTAATTAAGGACTAATTAAGGGTTAAATAAGGAAGTAGAGGAAGTATAGGGGAAAGGTAGAGGATAGGGAACAAGTAGAGTTTATATTAAGGCTATCTACTATACGCTATCGATCTTAGCGTAATCCTAACCGTTATCTTAATTATAGGGGGAAGCCGTTCTCTACGAATACCTACCTTATACGATCCCTTAGCTATAGGCCTATACCCTATACTAACTTCTTAAACTCTACTAATATACTACCGGCGGCTAAGTACGCGGTAGCTATAGTACGGAGATAAAGATATATAATAATATAGAGCTTATTACTAGCTAAAGTAGACTCCTTGCTAGTTATCTTAGTAGGGAGTTTAGTAGAAGCTATAAGGAAGCCCTTACTAACGGCTACTATCCTAGCCCTTTCTACCCTTATCTTTCGCTACCTAGAACAACCTAGCGTAGGAAATAACAGAATAGCTCGCACTAATAATAGAGGGACCTTTACGCCCGTATAGACGGCCTTTAGGCCTCTACTAGCGACTAAAGGCCCTCCGCTAGTATACGAAGGAACGTATATAGATAGGCGAGACCTCTCTAGTCTATTCCTCTCTCTATCGAATCGAGCCGTTACCTACTAAGCTCCCTTGTTTTTCGGTTCTAGCCTACGAACATTCTTAAGTTACTTCTAATAGAAGCAAGTACGTAATTAACCTAATATATAGTAGCTATTAGAAGATACGAAACGAGTTCTATATATATATATTAGTAGTTGCCGCCGGTCTAACCTAATAGGTCTAGTCTCGGTGGATCTTAGCTAGATCCCTAGCTAATCGTATACTTACTAAACTCGTCCTTCTAGTTAATTATCTCTTATATCTCTAGATACGCGGTACTAAGAGCGATACTATATAGCTCGGCTCCCTTTAACTCTAGATAGTCGTAGAAGATATTCGGAATACTATTAATATAGCTAGGGATCTTAGGGCACTTCCGAATATAGTCGCTGTTATAAGTTTAAACGAACTTCTAGACGGTATATCGAAGGATCGGTATATAGATAGCGAGGAAGGCGATACGGTTAGCCTTTTAATCCTTATTATAGTAGTAAGCGTTACGTATCTCGATAAAGAAGTTACGCTACCTATTAAACGCTACCGTTATACTAAGTCCCTAGAAACGTTTAATTGTGTTGTTACCCTTACTATTTATATACTAGAAGCCCTCGTTAAAGCGTAGTTAGTAGCCTTCTTAATGTTTACGGAAGTAGAGGTAGGTATCGGCTATTATTAGAGTCTTAACGCCGTAATTAGTACGTATAATCTATATATATAGTTAGAAACCGGGGACAACATACTAAGATATATACTAAGATCCTTACCTATAGCGTCCGTCCGAGCTTACTAACTACGCCGAGATATTAATAGAACACTAAGAACTTCGTCTTAGCTATAGTACCGATATAGGCCTATATAATCCTACGTAAACATATATTAATATAGTAATAGAACTAAACACTAAATAGCTCTAGCTTATAATACGTATCTATAGACTATATATAATCCGGGCCCTAGGCTTTTAGAAGATAAGAATATATAGGGACTCGCTTAATAATACGGCGTACGTTAAATAGTACTAGATTAAGGCGGTAGGTAACGCTTAAGATCTAATTTCTATATATAAAGCGGCTAGCACTAAGATCGGCACTAAGTTTATAGGGATAGCGAACTATCTAATTAATTTAAACTCCCTCTATATCTACCTCGTAAGGTTACGGTATCTATAATCCTCTAACGCTCTACCCTTAATAAGTCCGAGTAGTACGCTCTTAATAATCTTATTATAGGTCGGCTAGTCGTCCTTTAGAATCCTACGATATAACCCTATACTTTTCCTTAGCTCTACGAACTACTACTTCGAGAGCGTAAAGCTATTAATGTTTAAGATTCTATAGTAGATAGTATTATCCTTATCTATTTCCTAGAATAGCTCTTTAATCCTTACTTCTAGACGCTCCTTGTTAGTAGTACTAAGATTAGCTCTTCGAGGCCTTATTATTATACCCTAAGCTACTAGTTACCTCCTTAGCGTTCGGAGGGATATATCTACCTACTTCTACGCTCTTAGCTATAACCTTACCTCCTCGTAACTTAGGCCCGAGACGTAGATTAGGACTTCGATCTCTTTATAGAGGTAGTCGTAATTTAGCGGTAGGTATAGTATAGCGTCTTGTCGGTAAGATCGGCGGTAAGATTAGTAGTAAGATTAGCAGTAAGAGGGTATAAGGGAGAGCGTAAGGAAGAGCGTAAGGGAGGGCGTAAGAATATATATAAAGTTAGTAGTAGTAGTAGTATAAGGGCGGCAATAAGGATAATAGAGCCTTAGTAATAACAATAGCATAGTAATAGTATTAGCAAGGAAAGTTAATTAATTAATTAATACTATATATAGCAATCGTTTAATGCGTAAATAGCTAAAAACCTCGTAATAGTAGTAACTTACGAATAGAGCGCTATCGTCGCCGCGAGCCTTAATATAGTCTTGCTCTAGCTTTGCAATGTATTTCGAGTTCTAAGTGCTGCGGATATGGAGGTAACTCGTATAGGCACCCTTTGTCAAAATCGCTAAATCCGCGTAGTGGCGGAAACTGAGGATCAGGGCGCCATCGCATGTACCCGAAATGAAGTGTCACGCGGAACGGATCGTAAAGATATCGGCCTGAGGCTACGTGGAACTTCTACGGAGACGCGAGTTCCGTTCGGAATGGATCGAGGCCTCCTGAAGTCCGGATGATATCCAGAGGTATTTTCGCACCGCAGTAGCACGTGCCAGCCAGGGCCCAGCTCTTCATCGGAGCCTCGAATACCGCCCATTCAGGCTGTTCCCGTCCAGCGGGGCCGTACGCTTCATCATAACTTCATCAAGCATGATGTCCGCAATGCTGCAGCAAACCATCATCTCCCATATTCTGTCGTAAATTTTCCCCCTGTAGCTTTCAAGTCAAAACCAGCCTCTCCACCTTCGGCATCAAATCCGCCACTCGGAACGGCTTCGAAATAGCATCGTCCACTCCACACTCCAGCGCACTGCGCACCTGCTGCTCCCTCGCATTCGCCGAGACAGCAATGATTGGCGCAGAGCGGTGGGGGGTGAGTGAGGGAGCTTGCGACCGAACGAACTCCCCTGAGCGAGTGCCAATTTAGCGCCGAAGTTTTCCCGACAGGGGGGCTCACATTCCTAAAAAGCGCAAAGCCTAATTAGCTAAGCTTCAGAACGGAGGATTTACGCGCAGCGTAATTAATGCTACGTAGACCTAAATTCCACTACTAACGTTACTTTAAAACAATAGTAGACTACGATAGCTAATATAGTACTCTTTAAGGCCCGCCGTAGGCGTAATAAAAGGCACTACGTAGTAGCCGCTAGAGGCCTCCTAGAGGGTCGTAAGATAACGAGACGATTCTATTAAGTAAGTATAATAGTCGGTAACCTATATATATATCTTATACTTATATAAACATTTACCTATTATAAGCCGGTCCGTTCTAGAAGGGCCGCCTCTAGTAGTCCTTCCTTTCCTTAGTCGTTCTTTTACTATCTTAAAAAACACTCCTTTCGTTTTGCTATCTCTATCGCTAACTATTCTTGTTCGTTTTAAGCATCTATATAGCTATAGCTACTATTACGCCTTCCGGTAGTAATAGTCCGCTAGATAGATAGCCTAGTAGAAGTAAGCGTAAGGCACCTATAGATACGCCCGATCTTCCCTTCGATCTAGAGGAAGAATATAAGTCGGATTATAATCCTAAGTACCTAGGCCTAATTAAGTATCGCGGAGGCGATTACTAGTATACGAAAGAGTACTATATTAATACTCGTAAAGGTCGTAAGAAACGTGTTACTATATACATAACCTACCGCTCGAAGCTTCTAGGATTCTTACTAGCGTAGCTCGATAATATATTACCGGTACCTAGAAAGATCTAGCAACGTATTGCTAATCGTAACGATAGTTAACTACTACGAACTATACCTATTCCACTACTCGCTCCGAGACTAGTTATAGCTATACTATTAGGTCCGATAGTACTAGCGCTAGTATATTACCCGCTCGCTACCTAGCCGATATAAAATACACTCCGCCGTAGAAGAACGGTTAATATAGAAGCTCGTACGTAACGTATTAGGAAGCGTACCGGCGATAAAAATGCTCTAGATATACTAGCGTAATAAGGCCCTCTACCTCTACTACTACCGACCCGCCCTTTCTTCTATTATAAGATATACGTACATCCCCGAATTAATCCAGGTTATTAAGGTCTTTAGAACGATAACATCTACGCTTACTATATAGATAGTAGTCTCGACGTTAACCTACGATTAGAGGAAAAGTAGTGCATCGCTAGCTATTATAACTTAAAGTATAGTGCTTTCGATCGAGGCCGTCTATAAGAGTATATAACCGAGTGCAACGTATATAGTAGGATCGAAGACAACAACTCTCCACTACTACTAGCTCCCTTATTCTCTAAACTACCCCCGCCCGCCTCCTCCTTCTAATAACCTCTACCTTAGTTACCGACGCTAGATCGAGATAATAACCCTAATTATAACGCCGACCGTAACGGCAATCGTAACCGTAGAGTCTCTAGACTTAGCTAGACTGGTCGCGTAGTCGAAGATTATATCCGTTACCTTATAACTAAAGATCCTCTACCGTTACTCGGTAACCTCGACGAGCTAGCTGTGTCTAACTTTAACTAGAAGCTAATTTAAGACTTTAATTAAGAGCTCGACAACGACAAGTTGACCTTCTACTACCTATATAAAGAGTGTTAGTTTGGACAAGAGTTAGGTAACTTCCAGACGTAGATACAAATCTATAAGGACTATCGTAGCGCCGCGCGTAACGGGAATAAGAATAAGAGGCTATTCGATCTACTACTAATGTCTGCGAGAAACAATATAGATCCTAGTAGGATTACCTATAACCTCCCTAAGCTTACGATAGTCGAAGAGATACTTATCGCTTACGTTTATATATAAGTAGAGTGTTTCTAGATCCGCGGCTAGTAGTAGGGTAGTAGAGGACATACTATAGCCTTCTTAAGGGACATTGTCCAGCTCGTAAACAAGCTACCAAACGAGCTAGGTACTCTTAATGTCGTCGTCCTTAAGCCACGGGTAGTAGAGGGTAAGACGTTAAGTACCGAGGAGACTACTAGCCGTAAGCGCTAATTTTCTCGAGAGTTTACTATACGTAGGAATGTCGTATTTTAGTAGCTTATCTACCTAAAGGCTAATTACCCTAGATACGCCGATATCTCTATCGACAACGACCGTATTAATGCGCTTCTAAACACTAGCAACATTATTAATCGTATAGCTACTACTACTTACGATGCTAATGCTAGCGGCGCTATAGATATAATAGGAGACTAGCGTCTACGAACTTATCTAGATCTATAGGGCGCCAACTCCGCGGAAGCCGAATAAAACGATAATAATAACGGGTTCGATAGTACCGCTATTCTAAACGCTAACCCTTAATAGTAGGATCTCGATAACCTTATATAGCGAGTCCGAGCCCGACCTCTTCCTAGTAGTTAGTAGCTATAACAACGCCCGCAACTAACATAGCCGGAGGTTAAAGAGCATCCTCTCTCTAAGTAGGTCGATAATTAGCCTATTCTATCGTTAGCCTTCCCTTCGCTATCCCCTTATAGTATAGCTAAGATTAACTAGTCTCGCGACTACTCGGTAACGTTCCGCTAATACGTAGATTATCTTATAAAATACGACGACATGCGCTTCGTACGCTACCTACGGTTCCGATATATACTGTTTAATACCGAAATACGCAACTAGACTCGCGGGAAGTCTACGTTCTTCGTTAAGCACAACCCTTAATACAAGGATCTTACTACGGATAAAATCCGGGCTATATTCGATATACTAGATAATCTATAAGCTAGGGCCCTACTTAACTCGATTGTCCGTAGCTTATCGACACTACGTAGTATAAGGGCTTATTAGGCTAGTATGCGTGCTAACCTAGAGGCCTACGTTCGCTTCCTCGGAAAGCTAGCTATGTTCTTTACATTTAGTATAGCTAATCTTTAGTAGGACTCGTTTATAGCGCTTCTACCTTCGGCTCTATATCTATAGTAGAAGAACGGCACCAAGTAAGAGCGTATTCGCATCGCCTATAACTATCCCCGCAACAATCCTTACCTCGCCGCTACCTACTTCGACCGCCGGCTAAAAGCGTTTATTAAGACTGTCCTAAAGAAGAAGTTCTACATTATAGAACTTTAGTACCGCTACGAGTTCTAGGGCCGTAGGAGCGTCCACGCGCACGGTTTCTTCTAGTTAGGCGGTGTTCCAACGCAGTTCCTTAATATAGATACTAATAATAGCCGTTAGTAGTTTACTAACTTATGGGATCGGCATCTTAAGGCTCTTAACCCGGAGCTACAGCGTACCGAGGCTACTACTAACCGTAGTACTATTAATGTTAGCGCTCTTAATCTTACTAACACTGTTCGAGATCTCTCTAATGTTATTAATCGCGTACAACGCTATAAGTATACGGACTATTATAAGCGCCGTAAGAAGGGTTAGGATCCTAACGACAACAGCACCTTCTATTGCTTCTACTTCCCTCGCCTAATTTAAGAAGAAGCTAAAACGAGCAAGAAGCGGAACCCCGTGTACCCTACCTTCTATGCTTAGAGCAATTAGACTATACTTAACTACTTCTCGTCGATTGTTTCCCTTAGCTAGCGTGCTAACTACGACCTATCGCCCTATACCGAGCTGTACGTAGTTGTGGAATACATAGCGAAGTACTATAGTAAGGTAGAGACTTCGTCTTAGCTATATAATTAGATAGTTAAGGCGCTACTTCCATACGTATTAGCTAACTAGCCCGTTGTCTCGCTAGTAGCAAAAGCGATAAACAAGCTAATTAGGGATCGCGATTGGACTGTATAGGAAGTTTGCTATCTACTAAATAGTTAGCGGTTACAGTTCGGCACTCGCACTATAATCTTAGTTAACTGCCGAGCTATCGACGAGTAGAGCCGACCTCTTATAGTCGACGATTAGACGGCTTAAGATAGCGCTAGTAGTAATAAAGAGCCTACTACAACTCGGAGAGGGAAGTTACTACTTAAGAAGTATATAGGTCGCAAGGAAGCCTACGAGGATGCTACGTACTTCGAGATCCTTACTTAATATAATACTAAGCCTATATAGCTAGCGTTGCTCGTTCGTAGACTTCCGCGGATACTTAACTACTTTCTACTTTATAAGAACGTTCCGATAGAGCCGATATACGTAGACTACTACCGTACTAAGATTGTTCTTTACTATCCCTTCCGCGAGTACCCTATATTGCTAATTACCCTTAAGGATGCATTAAACGAGGAAGAGTTCGTTCTCTAGATATAGTAAGATGCGTAGGCCTACTATTAGAACAACTACGTCCACTCGTAGGACTTTACTAAGCCTCTACAAAAGCTACTACTACCGGAAGAAGCATTCGGAGAGCGTAAAGTCGATAATAAGCAGACCGATGCGTATTGGATAGAGCTCGATAGGGCTCGTTAGGCGAATAAAGTAAACCCCAACGTACTAGGCTTCTATTTAATCGACCGCAATATAGACTAGACACCCTTTGTCGGTGCATATTACGTACGCTTTCCTAACATTGCTGCCTATCCTACACGCAACTATTAGCTTAAAGAGATCCGTACTAATCCTAGAAACCTCGACGTTAACTCGTAGTTGACCGCTAAGAAGGACAACCTTAATCTAGAACACCTTCTAATCTATAACATAGTTATAGACTAATACACTACTATTATAGCAGTGCCCGCTCGTTATCCTTTATAGCTCCTTCTAAACGTAGATAGTCGTACCGGCACTAGAAAGTCCTTCGTAATCAAGCTTGTCTTAGCCTACCTTTAGAAGGCCGTACGCGAGAAGAACCGAGCGACCCTAGTCTTGCGACTGGCCCCTACCGGCGTTATAGCGCATAGAATCGACGGTTAAACTCTCTATAAGCTTTTTAGGCTACTAGTAAAGAGGGGTAGCTATACCGACCTTACCGTAAATAGCGTCCGCGATCTACGTATAGATCTCGACGGCATCCACTTCCTTATTATTAATAAGAAGTCTATAATTGGGCTAACGTAGCTATCTTGGATTAATAAGCGTTTAAAGTAAGTCCGCGCCTCGGACTAACCCTTTAGGGGTATTAATGCTATCCTCGCCGGTAACATTTTTTTTAGTTAACTCTAGTCGGCTAGCATCCTTTATTCGTACTGCTCTCCGAGCTTTAGACTATCGATAATATCGTAGGGCATATTGCCTATCGTACATTCGATAAGACGGTCGAGCTAGTACGCCTCGTTAGATAGTAGGGCATTGCTTAGTAGCCTTTCCGTAATGCATAAGAAGGCCTACGTAACAACACCCTTACCCGTCTATAGTAGCAACTCCTATTAACGCGGGCATCCGGCGTACTAACTCCGGAGCAGCGTCGTGCTTTTGACAATGCTACCCGCATCTACTATAAGAATTTATCCGTGAATAATAAGAATAAGTCTTGCTTAGCCGAACTCCGCACTCTAGTTATCGACATTATTGCTAGCTACGACAACTAAGTAGCCGGTAGGATAGCTATATTAGATAAGTGCGGCCACCTTAAGTATTAGATCCTTTTATCTATTAGCTCTTGGTTAATGTGTTCCGAAAACATCTGGACCGTAGAGGGCTTAGTTAATAGCTCGTAAGGCATTTTATATGTAGTCAAATAGCTTCCTAGAACCGAGGATCTACGTAACACGCCGCCGTACTATCTTATTATATTACTCTCGGCCGTAGACTATACCGGAACCTATCTCGAGGAGCTACTAGGCAACTATATAATAGTGCTAATCTTCTAGTCTCGCCGTAACTTCTTCCGTAGTAGATAGGAGCATTACCGCGAACAGTTTCCTATCCGATTAGCCTACGTAATAACTATACACAAATTATAGGGCTTAACTATAGACAATGCGGTCGTTAATATTAGTCGTAACGAGTTCGTACCTAGCTAACGCTACGTCGCTATTTCACGAGTTAAGACTCTTAATACTATAATGTTCGAGAAGCTGTTTAACTATTCCACCTCTACTAATAAGTAATCCAGCACGTTACTCGCTAGGTAGGCGGATATCGATCGTCGATAAGAATAACGTATCTAGCTAGAGAATGGAAGCGATAAGGACACTTAAGATTCATAACCTCCCGAGACGGATCTTTCGAGACGCCTCGTACGCTAGGCATCGAACCGACTTAGTTTAAACCTTAGTAGTTAGCCGTTTAGTTCGATCGAGGAGCGTGTCCGCACCGTATACGATGCCGAATAATTAGAGCATACTCGTTAAGCTACTTAGCGAGCCGCTAAAATAGACTTATATAGCGTTATACCTAAATCGGAGCGACGTAGGTAGGTAGTACGAGGCTAGCTAAACGAGGGCGTAGCGAGCGAAGATAAGGACGATAAGATCCTATAAGGAACGAGGGGAACGAGGGGAACGATATATAGATATCGTTAAGATAGGGTTTTAAGTAAGTACGTAGATTGCGACAAATACAAACCTTCTACTATACTTATAAAGTTAGCCGTTACCGTAAAATCGTCGATTACTGCTCTTAAAGCCCCTACCTTATTAGCTTATTAAATAGCACTAACAAATATATAGTTATATAATATCTCGCACTATAATCGTACCGCTACCGTCCTTACTACCCCTATACCTACTACCCTTCCCGCTATAGAGAACGTTATTAGCGCCTTTACTAACCTTACCGCTACTACTACTATAATAAACGCTTGGCCCTAAGCGGCTTAAACCTCCTATAAGGGCTCTAAAACTAGCCGCTAGCGCTATATTATTTACTTAACCTATATTAGCTATAATAACTTTACTACCTCTATTTATATATCCCGTCGTATAGCTTAGCTATTAGTACGTTGCCTTTAGGAGTGCTCTTCCTATTAGTAGTTTGCTAGCGTTAAGTGCTTTACCTTAAGTAAGTGTTGCAACATACTAATAGAACAACTAATAGTCGTAGGTTCGATCCCCTCGTAGGTTTAATCCCTTTAATCTCTATACCGTAGTCTTAATACTTATAAACTTCTAAGGTATTAACGACTAGGTAGGCCTTTAGGCTTTAACTAAGACTATTATTATAGGTGCCTAATTCGTTTAGGCTGTAATATTAATTAGACACCCTCGGGTAAATTGTTAACTAAATCCTATCTCAATCCGGTTCGACCGGAAATGCTTAGGTATAGGTAAAAGGCGCTCTCTATAAACGCTAAATTTGTTTCGGTTATTCCGGCTACGAGCTCTAATCGCTGTTATCGCTTTTTTGCTCTACTACTAAGTCTATTTCCTTTTGCTCCACTACTAAGTCTATTTCCTTTTACTCTACTACTAAGTCCCTTAAATCTAAGCTCTTTAAAACGTCTAAGGTAGTCGAAATCGAGAACTTAGAAGGCGTAGTAGTAGTAGTATAAGAGCGTTTCCTGCTCTTAAAAGAGTAAAGTGTAGAAGGTGACGTTAATTAGAGTTTCGAGAGTAAATTGTTAATAAGTTAGCGGCTATAGACACCTAAGGCGGTTAAATTAGCACCTACGCCCTAATTGTTAAGATAATAAGCATATTAGGCAAACGGCCGTTAAGCTAGCTATCGCTCTTCGCTTCTCGGATCTTCTACGTACATTAACGAAGCTCTAGAGTAGCCAACCGGTCGAATTCCGCATTTCCCGATTTCCGAAAATCGTGTTAGCGCGAAATCCCGCTAAGATATGCCCGTATAAGTACATTCGGGTGCATTCTACACATATTCGTGCTCTTATTAGCATTTCTCCCAAGGTAAGACCTCAAAATCGTCTATATTACCTCGAATGCACTAACTATGCACTAAGAACGAAAGCTAGTAGTCCTAGTATATACATACGCGCCCTAGACCTCCTATATATAGCCGCCGGCACCGCGGAGATAATTTAACATAGAACGAACGACTATATTCAACGACTATATATAAGATATCTACGGTTTGCGCTTCTCCGGTGCATCCTTAGCTAGCTTCTTTGGCAGTCTAATGCGCCTACTACTCCTACTACAAGGGCCTACGGAAGCCGGAGGTAGAGCTAGTAAAGCCGGAGCTAGTAAAGCCGGAGCTAGTAAAGCCGGAGCTAGTAAAGCCGGAGGTAGTAATAGGGA
>JALRMM010000656.1:0-14130 GCA_026122155.1 Zymoseptoria crescenta
ATTAGTACCGTCGCTATATATATAAGGAACCCTATATACTTATTCGTAGAGCTCCGAACGGAGTATCTCTAGCTACTCTATAGTACGCAACGCTACTTATGCGTCCTTATCTAGTAGTAGTAAGAGCGGAGGTAGTAGTAAGGGTAGAGGCGGTAGTAAGGACGGAGGTAGTAGTAGCGGAGGGGAATCTAGTAGTAGTCGAGGGAGAATATCGCGTTATTAAGGGATATATTATCCGACTAGTAGTAGTTTAGCGCGTCGCTCGGCTATCGAGGCCTACCTCTCGGCGCGTATAGAGGCATTATTTCCCTAAAACCGTAGTAAGTATTATAGGGATTTATATTTATAGTAATAGCAACACTATAAATAGAAATAGTAGGTATACTACTACGAGTCTAGAGAGGAACGCTAACTCGTCGTCCGGACTCGAGCCGTCTTAATGCGTAACTAGTACTAGCTAGCTATTATTAGTACGGCGACGTTTAGAGGCGCGCTATTTAATTTTATTAGCGTAGTATTAGTTATAAGAGGCGAACTCTCTACCCGTAGCGTTGCGAAAGGAAGTAATTAGTAGTAGTCTATTATAAGGTAATGTAGAGCAATACTTAGTAGCTATTAGGGAGTTTTTAGTTATAGTAGACACGTTATTATAAATAAAAACTTAAGGATAGTATAGGATTATATAGAAACTCCCTTACTTCGAAGTTCGTACTACTAGAGTAGGGGTAGATGTTTTTACCTATAGATTATAGCAATTTATAGCATAAGACGGCCGGGTTTACTAGCGTAGTAGTAACGTAGGTCGTAGCGCCTATATATAGTAGAAGAATGCCTAGAGGTATATACCTAAAGCTATATCGATATAAGAGGGGTCTATAGCCCGCCCGGCCTCTTTTTATAGGTTTTGTCTATAAAGTAATAGTTACCCTAGACGGCCGAACAGACTACACCTTTACGCGGTAGCCGTCGTAAGTACCTTCTCGGAAGGGAAACTAAGATAGTCTAGAAGAAACCTCCTCGAAAACCTCCTCGAAAACCTCTCGAATCCGCCGAAATCCTTCTCGAAATCCGCCTTAAAATATAAGCTATAATAGAACAATAGCACGATTCGAACGAACAGCCCTCTACACTACGAACGAGAAGAAGAAGAAGAAGAAGTAGTCCACTCTACCCTATACGCGCACCTCCTCGAAATCCGAACCGAACCGCACCTTTTTCCCTCTAGAGATTCGGGTCCTCTACGGATAAGTACACTTTAAAGAGCTAGAACTCGGTGGAATCTACAACTCTACGATTAACCTACGTTGTCGTAGATAGAACTACTACTACGATACTATAAAGGCATATTAAGGACAAGAGAAGATAGCGAGTTAGATAGCTACTTTTACACGGTATTTTATACGGCACTCTACTCTACTTTTCGAATTTGTAGCGTATGTACGAAGCGGAAGGATCCGCTGAAAATTCTATAAAAAGCTTGGCGCGAAAATTCTATAGCTCTAGCTATAGCAACACTCGTTTAATTTCCTTTGTCTTACATTTGTTTAAAGTCCTTAGCATTGCCTAAGGCACGGGGTTTCCCCTAAGGTCGAAGAATACCGAAAGAATTTAATTATAAATAGATCTACTGCCTTGCTTATAAGGCCGTCCTATATAGTCGTGGACTCCGAAAGGACGTAAATAGAACAAACAAACAAACAAACAACAACAATAGTTACCCTAATTAAATTTTTGTTTATAGTGCTACCGTTACTATAGATAATAATTCGACTAGGTAGAATAGCGTAGAGGTAGAGCAAAATCTAATGTCGGCGGGGGCTAATAATTACGTGGACTATAGCACGTAACAGGACATTTTTGAACTTTAGCTGTCAGCCAATCAATTTTTTTTGGGGGCCAAAATCCAGTAGACTATTATAGGCCCTTCGGGCCAATGAGAGTCATGGATCCCGGGCGTCCCAACTCTCACAGGTGTAAGGCGTGGATTCCGGGTTCAATGGAAGAAGTCGGACCAACGGTGGACGTTGCTACCTAAAGGAGAGACAGTGCAGTTGGAGAAATCTCAACTCAGTCGAAATCGCCATCTTTGCTCCCTAGCCCAATGTTCTCGACCGCGATCGATGTGGTCATTCGAGATGTCAAGGGCCGGTCTCGCTTTCCGGATCGCCGGGGCCGGGGCCGGGTAGAAAGATCGTCGAGGCCATGTGGCTGACTAACAATTCACTGTTCTTCACAGAAACCGAAGATGGACATATGAGCATACATTATCACGCCTCGTACTTCTGACAGATCGCCTACGCTGCGCGCGAGCGAACGGATACCGCTGAGAGTCTCACTTCTGAGCGTGACGACGACCCACTATCGATAGCCATATTCCTGGCCAGGATTACAATTACTTCGACGCATTTCACTTCTCGAGTCGCCGATATGGACCAGGCCCCGGCGCAAGAGATAGTGGTGGAGAAGACCAAACAGTGCGAGGGAGCAGACTGCGACAAAGACGCTGGAACATTACAATGTCCGACCTGTCAGAAGATTGGCAAGGAATCGTTCTTTTGCAGTCAAGATTGCTTCAAGAGGAACTGGGTAGGTCAGTGTTCGCTCAATACAACAAGTACTATGGCAGCACGACACGCAGACAGCACTTGTCTCGTTCATCTCATCATATGTTTCAGCTGCGCTGACATCTGTCCATAGAGTACACATAAGACCATCCACAAGGCTCAGAACAGTATGCTTTCCAACATCATCACCCCGAGCGTCGTATCCTTACCAGACGCAGATGGCCATTTCAACCCATTCCCGGCATATCCTTTCACCGGACCTCTTCGACCTGTATACCCACTCTCCCCGCGCAGCGCCGTTCCCGACAGAATAAAGCTTCCGGATTATGCGAAGAATGGCATCCCGAAAAGTGAACAGGTGGGTGGTCACAGATGGGATACTCGATGTGAAGGGCAATACTGATAGGAGGCCGCAGACACTCTCTCGAAACCGGATCAAGGTTTTGAACAAGGAGGAGCAAGAAGGAATGCGCAAGGTCTGTCGGTTGGCGCGCGAGGTATTGGACATCGCAGCGCGCGCGGCCAAGCCAGGCGTGACAACCGACCAAATCGACAAGATCGTGCACGATGCATGTATGGAGCGAGATGTGAGGTGCAGTCGTTCGATTGAGACGGGAATCCCGGCTGACATCCATCAAAGTCCTACCCATCCCCACTAAACTACTGCCACTTCCCGAAATCGGTCTGCACCAGCGTTAACGAAGTCATCTGCCACGGCATTCCGGATCATCGACCACTCAAAGATGGCGACATCCTCAACATCGATGTGACTCTCTACCACGGCGGTTTCCACGGCGATCTCAACGAGACCTACTACATCGGGAATTCTGCACATCTCGACCCAGACAATGTCCGCGTGGTCGAAGCCTCCCGCGACTCACTAGACGAAGCGATCAAGCAGGTCAAACCAGGCGCCCTCTTCCGCGACTATGGCAACACCATTGAGAAAGTCGCCAAGTCGCGGAACTGCCAAGTTGTGAAGACGTATTGCGGCCACGGCATCAATCAGCTCTTTCACTGCGCGCCCAACGTGCCACATTACGCGAAGAATAAGGCGTTCGGAGAGGCAAAGCCGGGAATGTGCTTCACCATCGAGCCCATGATAACGATCGGCTCGTATCGAGATAAGACATGGCCGGACGACTGGACTTCGGTCACGTCAGATGGATCACGGACCGCGCAATTCGAGCATACTTTGTTGGTCACGGAGACGGGCGTGGAGGTGCTGACGGCGAGGTTCGAAGACAGTCCAGGCGGCAAGGTGCAAATGCCGGAGGGCTATGGCATCGACGGGAAGAAGATTGAGGCAGCGACGAATGGGACGAACGGCATCAACGGTAGTTCGTAGATATCCACGATGCCACAGTCTACTGTCATCATGTTGAATGCACCGATCCGACTGCTGCCTTCAAAAGGGTCTGTGAACCAGGAGTATTGAACGACAACCTGTTTTTTAATCTATGCATATATGCATAGTAATCCCAGTCTGCAGGCAAAGCCCATCGTCATTGCCGCCAAGCTTTAGAGGCTAGCGCTAGGTGTTCCCAGTATCTTTCCTCACAAGCGCTGCAGCAACAAACAACACACTCGACCTCACCTCATACCCGGACATCTCTTCGCACGACCGAAACCTCAAGAGATACCGGTCGCACCACTATCGCCGTTGTATGCCGCCGCGCACGTCTCGACCGACCGCAAATCCATCAGCTTTCCGTCGGGAAGAGTTAGCTGTATCTTGCTCTCAACATCTTTGTTGATTGATCGCTTCGAGAGAACGTTTCAAGACCAGATCGCAAGAGTCATTCTACGAGAAGCTTCCGGCCGAACGCAGATTGAGAAAATTTCCGACTACGCTCGTCCTATTGAACAGTCCAGCGATCGCTGAGCCCTCAGAACCGCCAACATGTCCGGCGAAGCGTGGTACGTTCCGTGTCGCAGTCCTGACGAGTCTTCTCGCTGACAGTCACAGGCTATTCCTCCTCGCCGTCCTCCTCAATGCCATCAACCTGTTCCTCCAAGTGTTCTTCACCATCATGTACTCCGACCTCGAATGCGACTACATCAACCCGATCGACCTGTGCAACCGCCTCAACATGTACATCATCCCCGAAGCCGCACTCCACGCGTTTCTGACGATTCTGTTCCTCATCAATGGATACTGGTTGCCGTTGATACTCAATTTGCCGCTGTTGGGCTGGAATGCGAAGAAGTACGTTTGACGATATGTTTCTTTATCTGTTCCAGCAACAGGATGTGGTGGAGCGGTGTGGGTGATAGGTGGTTTGGATATGCGCATGGATTGCGGTGAAAGAGATGGATCACACCTGCACTGCAACACGCACCAAGCCCACACACCGCCAGTCATGTCTGCGAGAGCTACGGCCAGAGTACAAATGCTAACAGTTTTCTCCTTTTAGAATCTTTGAGAACCAGCACCTTCTCGACGCCACAGAGATCTTCCGCAAGCTGAACGTGCACAAGAAGGAGTCGTTCGTCAAGCTCGGCTTCCACCTCATCATGTTCTTCTTCTATCTCTACTCGATGATTGTTGCTCTGATTCGGGACGAGAGTACGTTTTGAACGGGTGCGAAAGCTTCACTCACATGTACTGATAGGTCTTCAACCAGGTGGTCCCGCTCGCAACGCGCGCTTGCCGCAATAAACTTCCACTGGGAATGATCGAGCGCCCGCTTGGACTCGCATGGTCGGTATGGCGCAGACGATACGCTGTCCTTTTCTTCCAACGCGTTCGATGGTGTGGTCCCAGCCACATTGCGATATTCTTCAGCTGAATGAAGGATGGAATTGGTCATCGAAGCGGACGACGTGAGTTGTGAAGGCAGTGCCAGGAGAGAACAAGCAAAATAAGATGGGTGAAAAGTCTAGGAACGATGCATGAATTCATGTGCTATGCATGGGTGTCGTTGGTACACCGAATGGTGATGGTGGCGGCTCCCGTACGAGGGTAGAAGGAACTTGAAGGGAAGGGATTCGAGGTCTAGATACAGTTGCAAACGAATTTACTTTCTGACGACGATTACAATTCGGCTCGCACCCGCGGCTACATGGCTCGAACGAGGCTGAGGGACTGGGGCCAGTCCGGCCAGTCCCTGCGAGACGATAGACTCCGTTGCCCTGGTCGAAAGCCTCGTGGCACAACATGAATGATCGCGGAACACCACGTGGAATTTCGCCGCGTCGTGCCACTCGCGCTTGACTTCACCTTGTGGGTCTGTGAAAGATTGTATGACTTCAGCGGAGCTATACATAAAGGGCGAAAGGACATGCGAAGAGATTCGGTCCATGCTGTGAGGAGGCCGAAACATGCATACTTCATCCCGCGTCGTCGTTCTTCTCATACAATTCAGCGCATCAAAAGCTACCGCCACTCTATGGTACAATGGGTTTGTTGTACATCTTGCACTTGAACTTCTTCTTCTATCCTTCCCCTTCCTAATCTCTTGCAGTTGACGGTGGGCTGATTCCCACGTCGCGCGGTATTCACGAGGTCTGTTTAACGTCCTTGACCGACTTATGATGATGTATGCTGTCGCGCTTTGTACAGATGCCGGGTTGGGTTTGGTTCTCGTCTCTTTCTTCGTTGTCTTGTCCTGTGCTGATGCTTTCTGCTTCGGTCTGCTTTCCGCGTGTGTAGTTTCGAGCTCGGGGTCTGCTCACTGGCCCTTGCTCTCGAGCTTGCGCCGTATTCGTAGTTGCGATCGATCATCATCGATGTTCCTGATTTCTGATTTTCGGGTGCGTCTCCGAACGTCTTATTTCGAGCCGTCGTCCGCCGTAGTTTTGCTTGAGGGTTGCTCATCGTGTGCTTTGTTGACCATCGTCCTTGTTCTTGCCAGCGTTTTGAGCAATGTCCAGCAAAGCCATCAACACCTCAGCGTATGACTACCGGACTCGCAAAGGGCATCCAGCGCTCCGGGGTGGTGTATTCGTCCGTTGTTTGAGCGATGATTCATCTTCACCAGATCGATTGTCTGGCGATCTTTGACCACGCTGAAGTATCCGCGTGTGGCCGTCGTTATCTCGTCCATGATTCGGAATCTCGTATCTCCATTACTTTGTCCCTTCATCCATGCCGACGCTGCTGTATATTATTCGTCTCACCGAACCAATTCGATTGCAATGGTTGCACTGCCTGATAATGCTGTTGATACTGTGGCGGCCACGGCTGCATGTATGCGTGGCTGTTGTGCTGTCCCGCTGACGATTGTGGAGGCGCATGGTAGTTCGAGTACTGTACTATTCTCGGATCGTGTTGAGGTGACGTACGGTTTGCAGGAGGAGGGTGCTGCTCGGGCTGGGCGAACGCTGGCGTGTACATGCCCCTAGGCTGCTGTTGAGGGTAGCTGGAAACAGGTCCGGAATAGGACATAGAGCGCACGACCGGCGGTTGCTGTAGAGGCCATTGCGCGTGCTGCGGCGTGTGCGAAGGGTAGTCGTAAGGACCAATAGGAGAGTGTGTGTAATGGGGAGCGTCGACGGGCGAGGAGACCGGATACGCAGCTGTGTCTGTCGTGGGGGGAGGATTTGTGTATGAATGATGAGCGTCGTTTGTGACGGGTATGGGTCGGGAGTAGTTCGGCGCGTGGTGATCCATAGGACTCACATCTCCATGCGGAGCATAGCCATATTGAGCAGGCGCGAATTGGCCATTCAATTGCTCGAATTGACTGTGCTGAGGTATGGGAGCGCTCATGCTTCCTGGTGGTGGCTGACTGTGGCTCGGAGCGATGGGAATACCTCTGTAGGCGGCCATTTCATCTGTCGAGGAGACTGGGAAGGCATGCCCGCCAGACTGGTGTCGTTGAACAAACGGCCTTGTGGCGCCGACGGGCGGTGAGTTTGAGACTGAAGAGGAGGCCGTGGACCCGTTCTTCGTCCGACCCCCTGCTGATGACTCGGCTTGAGCATCAATGGCAGCTTGCTGGTCGACCGGGTAAAATACGCATTCCTTCTTTAAACGAATGCAATTTGCGCATCGTCCCTCGCTTTCGTCCTCCGCCATGAGGCATCGAATCTTCCGTCGTCTGCAGTGCGCTGGGTGATGTCAGTATAAGCGCTAGTTATGAGTACCGGCCGAGATCAAGGCGGGTGGTAGAACGCGGCAAAGACAGGAAGAATGGGTGGGTGCGGATGCGAAACGGGACGGCATATCGCAGTGCGAATGCAGAGACTGAACGACGTACCGCAAGCAATGGAGATCCGCTGGTAACCCAACTTGTTCCGCTTCGCCTGGAGCTCGGATTCCGACATGATCGCGCGGCCTCGCAGATGCGGAGTGGACTGGGACTTGACGAGGTTCTTGCCAGGTTTTGTTTTGGTAGGTCGATGTCCAATTCTGGCAAACGCTGGGGAGTAAAGAAGTGCGATTTCCGGCACAAAAGGTGCATTCGCTGCATTGGCGCGTTTCGACTTCAAAGGCTTAAGATCGGCAATTGTCCGTGAGGTGGCGGGTACGATAGAGCCTGAAGCAGCGGAGGTATGGGGTGCGATTGAGGACGGCATGACTCCAGTCTTGCAGTAGGACAGTGCGTCAGAAGGACGATGCGATGTCAATCGTCAGCGACCAATCCGATAGCAGAAGTCCATGCATATGGACAGTAATAAGAAGGGCTAGTGTACGGCGGGGGTAGTGCAAAAGCAGAGGCAAAGCAGGGTTGTGAAGACGGGAGATGTTCACATGGAAAAGAAACGAATAGTGGGCCAGAGAGCAATCATCGGGAGACCTCGGCGCTCGGCGAGACCAAGGATCGCAAGGAAAGAAGCAGTACCTCCTAGTAGACGGACATTCGGAGCGGGGGAAAAGCGTCTGGTCGCTCTCCCGTCATCTCACCGTGTTCAACACAAACCCGCGGCGTTGCGATCGCTAAAGCGTGACGTGTACACCGACGCAGTATCCAACGCCGTCGGTCGTGTCCGTCCGTTGCAGTCAACGACTGCTTTAGGCATGGACCGTTCCGAGAACCAAAGGAGACGTTTCTTGCGAGGATGCGACCTTGATGATGAGTGTGTGCGTCGTCGTTGTTGATGCAGAGTGGTGTCTTCCTGCATCGTGCCGTGCGGTCTGCAAGCGCAGCGTCTAGCGCAGACCCACCAAGCCACAGCCGAGCGGCCCCATCGCAGCAGCCGCAGCTGTCAACGATTCGCCTCGGGGCTGCACTCCGAGAGTCGAGCACACGCTGCGGCGAGTGTCGCAGCCTTGTGGCCATGACATCTTCCTTGTACAGCTGCATGAGCAGTGAGTTCATGTTTCGTGAGTCGCTAATAATGAGCAGCCTTGTCGAGATTGGGTACGACCCTCGCTCTTTGTTGTCATTGGAGAAACTCAATATTTGATCATTTGCGAAGGCTTGTCTTAGCTTCATCAAAGTCGCCCCGAATGCACCGCGCCAGGAGACATCGCGTGAGGTCAAAAGGTTCGCGAGGGGCTGATGTTGAGGCCCCTTGAGGGCCTCAGGAAGGACGCTATACAGGTGCCCAGCTGTTAGTCGAATACGACCGCACCGTTCATGAGGCCAAAGCCATCGATTGCAGCAGTCCACGAGTGGTATCGCATTTTTTCGATTCACACTCTGAGATAATCAATGGAGCATGCTCTGATCAGTGTGGTCGTGCCGTGGTACAGTGCGTGATGGTCACGCATCTGTCGTTAATCAGGAATGGCTTTGGCCCCCAAATTGTGCCTCTGTGTCAATGCCGAAGGCCGCGTGCACAAGCTCTCCGTAATAGGAGGCGGTGCTGGCAATGTTGTCGTAAGTCACGATTTCGTAGTACGAAGTTCAGCCTCTGAGCCAGAGTGCAGCTCATGATGACCCAGATACCAGGCCAATCCTAAAGGCCGCCTTTCGGAGATTCGAGAGCAAGTTGTGCTGACTCCTCTGGTGACTCAGGCGTCCACGAGTCATGAGCTTGCAGATCAAGTGCGTTTGGAACCATGCAAGCAGTGGCAATCACCACTGCACCAGAGACATTTGGCGTGTCGTGTCACGAGGTGCACGACCGCAGCGTGACCGACACGGGCTCAACGAAGTCCGAATCGTGCACTTCTGTTTCCAGGCATTGGGATGGAAGGCGAGCTGAAAACCCGGCTGACAGAATGTTCGCTGGCGAAGGAGAGCGTGGAAGGCGTGGTCGCATAGAATTATGCGATCTGGTCTCGTCTCACGGAGCACGGCTGCACGGGGCGGCCGCTTTGCCGGACCGTGGTACCGTTGCAGCCCGGACAACTCCTTTGTGCTTCATCAAGCGGAGCGTTCCACTTTACAGCGTCGCCACGTGCAATCGCTCTTGCAGCCGCAGGCTCCTGGAGGTATAGCAGAGTCAGGAGAGACATACCTGCTCAAAGGTGTCTGACCGAGTTCAGTGAAGAGGCGATTCAGAACATGCGGAACGATGTGGCGCGAGCGAACGTTGAGAAGATGCTCACATAAGCAGGCGGATGCTGTGAGAACAACATGGCAAGTTGAGAGGCGGTAAAGCCAACTGTGTGGTCGAGCGCAAGCCACGACGCACGTGGATTCGCTCTGACTGCCGAGCCAAAATCTGATCGACATGATCGACGAACTCCCGGAAAAGGAAACCCGCTTCTAAACCCGCTTCGACGCCTTTGCTGGCCATGTTGTCGGTCGACGACGCGGGTCTCACTGCGACCGGGTTGTCGCAAAGCAGGTGCAAAGATGCTGGCATTGATAAGCCAAGCAGCCCCAATGATCCTGTATGCGCTCTTCGCGATCGTAGCCACAAGCAGAGCGACTTCTTATTGTTCCGAAGAGACGACAGATGTTCGGCTGCGAAGTCTTTTCTCCACGATTGGTCGCATCGTGCGATGTTATTCGGAGATGGTTCTGGCCTTCCATCGATGTGCAAAGACTGCAGTCACCTCCGAATCTCTGAGACCTGGTGGTGCCTGTGTACGTATGGCAGTGCAAGTAGAAGAGCGGTCGCTGACGTGCACGGTCGGTCACGTGCACACCTCGAATTTCGAAAACGCCGAAATCCATAAAAACACGCAATGTTCGATGAATTAATGCACAACAACCATAACACTAATAGAGCTGGCATTAAAGGAGTGTAAGGAGGCTAATATAATTAATTTTTCGGCAATAGGAAGGAAATATAGCGTCGACCGCACCGCTTTATCTAAATAGTTTCGTAGACTAACTAAATCTATAGCTAAGCGCAACGAGAATTATATAATTCTTTTATACTAATAAGAGCGCATACTTATTACCTATATCGACACCTTAATACGTAGAGGTATTCTACTAATACTAGTAATAGTCCTTACCTTCGTTTACGATATTATAAAGGTAACTCTACGGTAGTAGTAGGTAGGAGAGTTCGCCTCTCGCTATAGTAAGGCTATCGATTCGCGATATCTTAATCCTCTCGATAAAAACCGTAAGTATATAGACTTACCTAAGCAATATAAGGCATATTACGAGCTCCTTACGCATAAGATAGAGTAGTATAATATCGAGCGTAGCAATATCTATAACATAGACGAAAAGGGCTTCTTAATAGGCATACTTTAGAAGACAAAGCGCGTGTTTACGAAGGCGTACTTCCTCGGAGGCTCGTTTATTAGTAATATTTAAGACGGCAGTCGCGAGTAGATTACGTTAATAGCGTGTATCTATACTAACTAGACCTTCCTTCTACCGGCATTAATCTTTAAGGCAGTAACCGGCAATATCCAGTCCTCGTAGCTCTAGGACTTCGATATAAAGAAGCACGTTGCCTTCTTCGCATCCTTACTAAACGGCTAGACTAACAACAACCTTAGACTCTACTAGCTATCGAAGGTATTCGAGCCTTAGATATAAACAAAGGCTAGTCGAGGGCATCGATTGCTCGTAATTAATAGCTATAGATTACACGTTAATATAGAGTTCTTATAGTTCTACATAAAACACCGCATCTTTGTAGTAGTGTTTCTACCTTATTTAATATACTGCTTACAACCTCTAGATATTAGTCTGTTCGGTCTATTAGCTAGCTTCTATAGTATAGAACTGTTACGCTACCTTTACTAGTCTAAAGGCCTCTCCGCGGTTATAAAGCGTAACTTCTTCCGGTTGTTCTAGCCGGCATAGTAGAAGGCATTTACACTAGCTAATATCGAGTCTAGCTTCCGCAAGACTAGCCTCTATCTACTAGATTTAATAGCCGTGCTCGACAAGTTTAAGGAGCCCTCTACGAGCAAGAGTAAGATTAAGAGCAAGAGCAAGAGTAAGAGCATTAAAAACGTCTACTTTAGCGATAGCTCGAGGCTAGGTACCGCCGATAATACCGCTAGACCGGCTACCGCTAGCATAGACACCTCTATTATCTCTAATAACTAGCGCAAGACGAGGGCCCTTATAAAGTCTATAGTAAAGAAGCTATAGACAACGGAAGAACAGAGGATAATATAGAAGCTTACTAACACGCTAATACACGTTTAAACGTAGAATTAGCTCCTTAAAAGTAAGTGCTATAGCCTACGTAGCTCCCTTAAAAACGAGAAGCACAAGCGACAACGTAGTAAGCTACTATTAGCTATTAGACAAGGGCAATTAGCTTAGTTCTATTTACCGGCTAAACTACAAGCTAGCATCGACTCTTTAGCTATAAAAGAGGCTTAAAAGGAAGCTAAGAAGTAGCAAAAGGAAGCTAAGAAGCAGCAAAAGGAAGCTAATGCGATATAGAAGAAGCTAGATAAACAACTAAGAGCTAAATAGCGGACAAAAGCTAGAGTAGATAGGCTAGCTATAGCGGCGCAAAAAAGGGCTAAGAAGGCTTCGTTGCTAGAGACAAAAGAGGCTAATTTATAGCTAAAAAGTAACCTCTAAGCCTCTGCTCGCAAAGTACTGCCGGCTAAGCGCTATAGAAGGAAGGAAGTGGACAAACCGGTACTCGTAGTAGTGTTAAAGGTATCTTATTAGCCGAGGGGGGCTCTATAGCTAGCTAAATCCTCTTAGCTACTAACGCGCATAACATTAAGGTAGAAGTTACAAGCTGCTTAGGACTTATAGATATAATTAATACGATAAATTTAAGCTATTAAACACCTTATTATAACTACTAACCGTAACGATATTAGCTATTAAAGTAGTAGTAGTAATAGAAGGATCCTTGGTAATTAACTATATACGTAACCGACCGTGTACGTTAGTAACCGCTCTTCTATATAGTTACTAATAAGTCCGTTAAAAGCCTAATCTAGAATAGAATCGACAGAAATAGAACAGGCTCGCGATGCATTAGTAGCCCTACCTCTAATATTGCACTTTATCTTAGTTATCTTATTGTTAGGGAGCTAGTGCCCTAGGCTACCACAGACCTAATTTAGGCCTGCTCCGGGCCCAATGCTAGCCCGAAGCAGGCCCGTACGAGGCCTTGGCACGCACACCTCCCTTTTGTTCCCTTCTACCTCCCTTCGGTTCCCTTCGGTAGGCAATATAGACATTCGTATATAGACTGCTTGTACGTGTTAGCTACTACCTAATTACACTCCCTTATAGTATATTGCCTCTTAACCTATAAAGGGATTAGCCGTACTAAGCACTAGAGTAGGTCTAATTTAGCACCGAAACGATACTACTAAAGGGTAAAGCGGCCGAACGCTCGGCTAGACGTATAGGTAGACCTACCCGCCTATTAGCCGAGCTAGAGAATCGATCCAATGCTGGAACGGTAGATTAGCGGATATACGACGACGACGAAGGACCCGATTTAGAACGGAACTAGACCCCAACGAGCCCTAGAATAGAACTAATAGACCCGGACACCGACCCTAACTATTTTTAGGTCCCTCGATATGTCCGCGACTACCTTTAGTCCCTTCGATAGAAATCGCTAGACGGTATAAGTCCGGAGGAAAGGATAGAGTACGTAAACGCGAGAAGAGACGTTATAGCTATCTACGAGATAGAACTAGACCTAATTAAAAAAAGGAAGAGGACAACCTCGAGCGTAGACCTAATACACCGCGGACCTAGGCCTAATTCGGACCCGATTTAGAGCCTTCTTAAGTTAGGGCCGGGATGCACTCTTAAAACCGCTACCCCGGAGGCCCTCCGCAACTAGATTAGTAACTACGAAAACCGCTTCTATTTCTACGACGTGCCGGACAACATACTAGCTAATTATCGCTCTCGCTATACTACCTAGGCGATCGAAAGGGTTAGGCTAAAGGACCTCCGAGCAGCTATTATGCGTTACTAGTCCTAAAACCCCGAGGACTACTTAGAAGACAGGGTATTCGAGTAGAGCGACCTAAAGGAGGTACTCCGTAACCAGATTATACTAAAGGCTACACGCATAGCGGAGCTAGCTAATTAGTACTAGATATATAAGCAACTTCCAAACTAATCTATCGGCAACTTTTATACGCATATATAGGGGCTTAAGGCTCGTATAGACGTAGTGCTAATAACCGTACCGGAGGAATAAGGAAACCGTAAGAGGTTCTATTACTCCAAGCTACTAGAGGACGTAAGAAGCGAGATCGATAGAAACGAGAAGCTCGCGAACGCGTTCGACGTTACGGAACTTATAGAGGCCG
>JALRMM010000657.1:0-14128 GCA_026122155.1 Zymoseptoria crescenta
ATAACCCGACGGTAGAGAGTATAGTATCCGGGTTTCCGTACGCGTACAACTAATGCCCTAAGCTCTACTAGCGTTATAGTAGGCACCCTCTCGATATCTACTCTAATCGCTACCGACTCTTCTACCCTAAGAGCGTTTTCTAGCCCTTCGACTATATAGCGTAGGTCGTTATAATAATTGCCCTAGAGGCGCTATCTAGCCTAGGTCTTATGTCCGCCGTGCTACCTTACGTTCTCGAAACGCCTAGATATACGTACCTACCTACCGGTACGTCCGGGCTATAATAGGCGAGGGCGGACGGGTGTCCCTTTAGGGTAACTAGTTTACCCGGCGCGCGTCCTATCGGGGTATCTAGCGGCGGAGGCGTAAGTTTATATATAGTAGGCGTTCGGATCGATACGGCTAAGCGGCGTACGTAGCTAGTTAGGCTAGAGTACGTTCTATTATAGAGTAGTCGATAGTATCGGGGTATAAGGCATAGCTTTCGGGGCAAAACGCGCTTAGAGGGCAAAATTAGTTTTAGCTCGATCTCGATAGGGAGGTTAGCTACTATTACTAGAATCGGTATATATATATATTTACTAATTTTAAAGAGACTTACCGTGGGGTTTTGGGTCTTCTCTTCGAGAAACTTGTATATCGCGTATATAGTGTCGATTTTGGACGTATTTTAACGCTTAGACGGCTAAAGTGTGCGAAACTAGCTTAGACCCTAATTAGAGTCTTCTCTCGTTAGTCCGTGCATCCCCTCTATACTCCTTTCGGAACAAGGTTAGTACCTATCGGGGTAACCCGACCCCTTTCGGGGCAACTCTCAACTTAAATTGAACAGCTATTACGTGCGATAGCACGTGAGTAACAACGAGGCAAGGAGACTCTGATTAGCGGGCTGATTCATAAGATAGGCTCGGATGTCGCTTCAGAAGAACTGACGCCATGGTATTTGCAGCAGCCCGGAGGAACATGGCCGACAGTCTCGCCTGCTATTGCTCCAGCGCACAGCCTGATATCTCGTTCTTTGGTCCCCGCCGGCCGTAGCTAGTGAGGTGCCGCTGATCGTGTTGTCTCTGAAAAGGGGTCATATGGCTCCAAAGCCTTTGTTTGACACATACGACCACAGATAAGGTAGATGAAAATTCGGCTTCCCGTCCGATTAGCCAGGGTGGAAAGAAGAGCTTCTGGACGAGTGGATAAAGGAAGGCCGAGATGCTTTCGCACTTGGCAAAATTTCATTGCGTTGTTACCTAGGTTGTCAATCCTACGCTGTGCGTTATGCTGGCCTGAGAGTTTGTCTTGTGCATAACATAGCGAAGCGCAGTTAGTGCAAGCTTGGCCATGGTTCTGTTCACAGCACACCGCACAACTTACATCTCTAAGCAGGAGAATTGGGTTACGCGCGGCACGGACAACACTACTATCCCTCTCAATCTACAATCCAATGGCAGAGATGTCAGCGTCGAAATTTGCTGGTGGTTGCTCTACACTAGAACTATGTCCATTGTCGAGTCGTGCCGACCAAGACGTTTCCAACAGAGCCGAGTTCTCGCGATCGAGCCGTCGTATGCCGGTCATTTTGAGACGCAATTCAGCACGAGCCGTTCTACCACGAAAAGCAAAAGAGTCAGCTATGCTCAAACAGTAGGACATGGACCTTGTCCTGGCGCGGGATAGGATATGTCTCCAACCACACCGCACGCCTTCTGTCCTTCGGGAAACTCACAGCCTCGCAGTCACAATGCGCCCATCCCGTGAGCAGGCTTGGAATACAGGTCGCCTCTGGCTTGATGCATCCGTGACCCTATAAACATCTGTCAGGGTGTCTTGCGAAGGAAGTTTGTCTACGAGGAAGCATCGTTACCCACTTCAATGCATGGGTATTGGTAGGCAGTATTCTTATCTTTGAAATCGACGCAACAGCCACGGGCTGTGCGGAGGTCACCTCCACCTCCGCAATATTTGCTTGAAATTGGTTTGTGCTCCCACATCGAGGCAGCGTCGATTAAGCTTCCAAAGGAAACTTTTCGTTTTGGTAGACGCATTTCTAGCGCAACGTAGATTAGTATTCAGCACTGCCGGGGACGAAGAACTCGTCAACATGTCTTACATAGGCGTAGGAGTTGCCGAGCCAAAGACAGAAGACGAAGGCTGCACGCATAATGACGGTGGATGTCCTGTGCCGATAGGCCGGCCGGTTGCTGGAGTGAGTCGTGATGTGAAGCAAGGCGTTGTTACTAGATGGTTGTCGGGTCGGAAGAAGCAGTGACAAGGACACTATTTGTACCCATCCAACGGCTGATTTTAAACTCCGGCAGGTGCTGGAAAGGACGAGCAGGCTCAGCAGGGTGTTGGCCAGTAAGTGCTAAGAGTCGAGAGCACGCGCCTGCGTGCCAGGTCTGAAGTTCTTCACTACAGGCTCTGGACTAAAAGCAAAAAGTAATGCTCGATGGTCCAGAGTTATCTCAGCTAGCTCAGACTCTCTAGCGAGAATGTTTGTTTTGAACCCAATTCACCCCAGCCAATTAGCGCTTCGCGCTAATCTACCCGCCCTACCCTAGTACACCCCGGAGCACCTCGACTAATAAGAGAGTAGGGATAGGTATTCTCGTAGAGAGTCTAAGAGACTTTAGTTCCTACCTTAGTAGAGTAGATTTAGGCTTTAGTTATAGCGACTAACTTTACGCTACCGTGTATATCGATATTAACTATACCCCGTACTACCCCGAAACTACGCCTATTCGCTCTAGCTCCTTCGGCGCTATTAATTCTACCCTATAGCGAAGCTACTATATATTCTACCTAAGCTATACCTCGCCGCCCCTAAGGCTGCCCTCCTAGGCGGATATCTAGCTCCCTTAGTCTATATTAAGACGACCCTCGTTCCCCTATATCGCCTAAATACGCTAGCGACTCCGACGACGTACCTAAGAACGAAAGCGACTCTAACGACGACTAGACTCGTCGCGAAACGGATACTATAGACCTCCTTACCCGACGCGTTATACGTACGAAAGTACATACGCGAAGGATACCGGAGGCTAAACTATAACTCCTCTACGACCTATTAAAGAACGAACTATACTAGTCCTTCCCTAAGATACTCGAGATATAGGCTACGGCTAGCCGCGAAGAGGTAGAGTATATTCGGATCCGCTCGAAGTACTATAATATACTTAAATAACGGTAGTAAGCAATAAGCGATATTATATATCGGGACGATATACGGACTACTCTTAGAGGTAGCATCGATCTCGTCGATATAGATAGTATATAGAGGGAGCTCTATACTCTAATTAGAGAGTACTATTTATTCGGTAGGTTCTTACCGGACGATAGTACTAATATTAAGAAGGTAGACTACGCGGCCCGATAGCAATTCGCGTATATAGACACGGTTATATAAGACTATAACTACGGTAACCGTCGAATATACGAGGATCGGATACGTAGGAGCGCTACGGTATATATCGTTACGATAATATAGATAGCTCTACGCTCGACGAGTAGAGGTTAGTATAGTACGAAACAACTAGAAACCGTAGATCGATAGACGCGTTATATTTATAGGATCTTACTCTTTTCGGATATCTCTTTTTATAAGACTAGTACGCCTACTAATTCGAAGCGGCGCGGTATATTATTAGAAGGAATAAAAGGCGGGTTCGTCGTCGTCGTTGTTACTAGCGTAGACGCTAAGATCCTAAACGCGCTACTCGAACGCGCTTCTTAATGCGGTAGTATATATCGACTATTATATAGCGACGGCGCTCCGTTAAAATGTAAATAATATATAAATTAGCTTCGGCGCTTGCGATTATACCCGGTTCGAAGATAGTAGAGGCGATATTAAGATAGTAATTAATAAGTACATTTGTATATAGTCGAATTCCTAAACGCGCTTTACTAAAGGTAGAACTAAAATCTCTTAGACGCTTCGCGAGGGACTTTAACCTTACTAATTAAATTTAGCCGTCTTATTAGTTCGGGGTATATATAGGTCTTATAGGGTCTTTAATTTACGCTAAAGTATAAGTCCCTCCGCGAAGCGTCTATACTTACTAAGATAAGTCTAGAGACATAATGCCGACATCTCCGGGCTAGGACTAGGCGTATACGTACGGGGCCCTAAGGTCCAATTAGACCTCGTACTCTCGATTAGTACTACTTATTAATAGTAAACACCCTAGTCGTCTATTCCGGTATCTACCTATATTTAGAATCCGCTTATCCTATACTAGCATTAGTGTTATTTATAGCCTAACTCTTTTTTATTTATAGCCTTAGCTAGTTACGTGCTCGGGACTCGTATCTACGCGTATCGCGTTCCTTACCTATTTTCGTAGTAATATTAGACGTGTTTTAACCGCTACCTCCTATTATCTCTGCCGTATCTAGCTCTATCGTCGGCTCTACTACTATAGCTACCGCCGCGCCGCCGTCTACCTACGAGCTAGCTCGGAATTACTAAATATACTAGTAAGCGACTTTTCTTACTATAAGAGTAGTCGATTCCGTAAGTAAGAGATCTACGCCGGCGTTCTAAGGACTTTTTAGCCTTACTTTTGCTTCCACTACTATTACTACCTACACTATACTATATATAGATATATAAATTGCACGAGCTTGCTCGCATAACATAATACTGCACTCTATATACTATTTAATTACTATTATCCTACACGGTTATATTAGTATTACGATAGAGGGTAAAGTAAGGATCTTCGGGAAATCTAGAGTCTATCTACGTAACTAGCTAAGGCTATAAATAAAAAAGAGTTAGGCTATAAATAACACCTAGGTGCTTATCGCTTAGGACCTCCGGCAGTCTATAGGTGCGCAACCTAACAATTCTAGATAGAAGCGAATTATAAGAAAATCGAGGTATAATCCTAGGATAGGTACCGGTAGTTCCGGAACGAGACAATCTTAAGAGAATTCGATATTGCTAAAGAGAGACAGCTAAGAAGTTGTCGATTGCAACCTTAGTTCCTATCTATAGGCAGTTAGTCGATTGCTCGGACTAGTACGAGGAGTTGTTCTAATAAGGATATCGATGTCTCTAGTCTAGTATACTATCGAGGACCTATTAGTCGGTGCCTCCCTCCTCTTTAGGCGCTTCGGAACTAGAAGGTGTATATATCCGAGTGTAAGTAGGAACGATTTAGGGTATATATATAAGTAGCCGTCTATAAAGTATCTACTTATATACTAAGAAGTATCGATACTAACGGCGATAGTAATAGCGACGATAACGGATAGTAATAGTAGTAATAATATTTACTAGAGGCCCTAGAACCTATCTAAAGATAAGAGACCGTCTCTCTTATAAGTTTAGAAGGAAGAAAATATAAGTATTAGAGATAGAAGTTACAAGCGCTTAAGGTTTAAAGACTTAAAACTCGAAATCCGAAATCTAATCCGCCTATTAGAGGCTAGTACCTTAGGCTACTAGCTTTACCGGCCGATACCTAACGCCCGACGCCTAATATCTAATACCCGACGCCTAATCCCTAATCGGGAATAAACTTCCCTTAGCTTACGTAGAGGCTACGTATATACTAAGTAACACTACGTACGCTTATAGATATACTCGACGTCTCGCTATTATAGTTAGATCCTTCTTTTTAGTAGCTTTAGAATTTTATATATTTAGATCTAGACCTTCGTATATAACTTTAGTTTAGACCCTTATACCGCCTACTTAAATATATAGGCTACTATCTTATAATAACCCGGGGTAAAAGTATAATTTTCAGGCTCCGTATATATAAATATAGTATAAATAAGTTTAGTTCCTCTATAATATAATAATTAGTAGTAGGGATATATAACAAGCGTACTACTTAGGTTTATAATAGTATTAGGATACCGTACTATCTAATACGAGAGTAATTCTTACTTCTTCTTCCTTAAGAAGAAGAATTCTTTTTCTTCTATTACTAAGTCCCTACGAAATTATTACGGACTTATTACGGTCTATATAGATATTATAATAGTACCGCTAAGGATTGCTATAAGGATTACTACTAAGGTAGTAATCCGGGTCTAGTATACTATTGTCTTATTGTCTTGTAATAATAGAGATAACTAATACTTAGCGTAAGCTAGCCGAATATAAGGTAAAGGGCTTACGCTCGTATATTAATTTCTATAAGAATTAGTCTTACCTTTTATCTAGTAGATATTAGGCGTTCTTTATATTACTATAGACCCTATTATTCTTTATATCTACTAAACTCTCTTGTTTTTAGTTCTAGCCTATAAATACTTCTAATCTACTCTAATATAGAATTCGATAATTAATTAATCTATATACTTTAAGTTAGTTATAATTTAGAGAATCTATAGTATTATATATTTTACTTTTTACTAAGTTAAAATAGAGGGAGAATATAATTACTATAACATCTTACTTATAGAGTACTCTAGCGCTATACTATAGTAGAGAAAGTAAGTATTTCTTTTCTTAGAAGTCTTTATATAGTTTTAGGATTCTAGTCTATTCTATACTAAATACTTAGGGGTAGTATAACTAGATAGTATACTTATATATCTTATATAGTCTAAGAACTTTAACTTTAAGTCTTTATATTAGAGCCTCTAGCGGCTAGAATAGTTATACTAAGGCGCTCGCTACTATAGGTAGGGGACTATATCTTACGCGCTCGGATATAGTATATATAGTATAGTCTATATAAGCTTAGGCGCCTAGTACTTACTACCCTTATTACTTTCCTCCGCTTGTTACCTCGCTATATCGTAACTTCGGCTCGCTTCTCCGGAGATTATGCTATATACGCAGTCGTGACAAATTCTACCGTGAAGAATTATTCGGATTGTGCTGTCCGGCTGTGCTGCCCTTAAGTGTTTAGCTGTCCTGTGTCTCATCGCCAAGGCCGTCCAGCTCAACCGCTTGGCAAGCCACCCCCTCCAAAAGTTCCGCTGTCCACCACCGCTCTTCCTTCACTCCTCCTCTTTGCAGCCGTCATCGAAGACAAGCAACCATGGCAGGCTCAAGTACAAATCCTTCCGGCGACCGCGATAATCACGAATCCAGCCCACTGCTGCCAGGATCCACCCACCACTCTAACCACACTCACACTTTCGCTGATGGCATCGCCCACGAAGGAGAAAGCGGCCGCCATGGCATAAACCCCAAGCTGTTCCTCCAGATCGTTGCTCGATCCTCCAACAAAGTCTCCATGTATGTCAACGTCCTCTGGCCGTTTGTTCCCATCGCAATCATTCTCCGATATACCACCAATGCCCATCTCTGGATCTTTGCTGCTAGCTACATTGCCATGATTCCCGCAGCAAATCTACTTGGTTTCGCTGGCCAGGAGTTCGCCCGTAAGATGCCAAAAGTAGCGGGAATCCTGATTGAAACTACGTTCGGATCTGTCGTTGAAGTCATCCTGTTCGTCGTGCTGATCGCCAAGCACAAGTCGAATACGGATGAGGGAGAAGACAACGGCGATGAAGGAAACTTGATTCCAATCATCCAGGCTGCAATCCTCGGCAGCATCATGACGAATCTCCTCCTCTGTCTCGGACTTTGCTTCTTCTTCGGTGGCATCCGCCGGCACGAGAAGAGCCAGAAGTTCCATGCCGTGATCTCTGAAGTTGGCAGCGGTCTCCTCCTGGTCGCCGCCTTCGGATTGCTGATTCCGAGTGCCTTCTACTCCGCGCTCAAGTCTGAGACTGTCTCGGCACTGCAGGAGAAATTCACGGAGAGCAAGTTGGAGGAAGACATCGTCCGGATTAGCCAGTGGACCTCCATGGCGCTTATTGTTGCATACCTTTGCTATCTCGTCTACAGCTGCACTTCCGCTCATTCGATCTTTGACGAGGTCATCGAGATGGACGAGCATGCGGATGCCGATCGGGAGGACGACATGGCCAAGGCGAAGCTGACCTTGACTGAGACATTCACCGCGTTGGCTATTGCTATTGCCTTCGTGACCTGGCTACTCATCATCCTCGTCGGCAAGATCGAAGAAGTCGTCGAGGCAGGCGTCCCAGACCAGTTCTTGGGCTTGATTCTGCTTCCACTTATGGAGAAAGCAGCGGAACACTTGACTGCGATCGACGAGGCGTGGGATGGTGTGATCAACGTCGCGCTTTACCACTGCATCGGACCATCCATTCAGACCGCTCTGCTCAATGCTCCGCTTGTGGTATTGATTGGATGGGCTATCGGCAAGCCAATGGACCTGAATTTCGAGATCTTCATGATCGCACTGCTGGTTCTGTCCATTCTTGTCGTCGGAAACTTTTTGCGAGATCAGGAATCGACGTGGCTTGAAGGTGCTTTGTTAGTGGTGAGTTTGTCCACATTTGATCGCCTATGTCTATACGAATCTGACTCAAAGCTCACAGATCATCTACATTATCATCGCCATCGCATCGTACTACTATCCCAATCCAGACGTCGCAACTACCAACGGCATCGAGGTCGCGAAGCAGAACGTCACCATCTCGGTCGAGTTGTACAAGCAGCTTCTGGCTGCACTTCCGAAACCGGAGTTGTGACAGGATTGTTGGCGATGATCACCGCGGTACGGAATACAAGTCCATCGTTGGCGCAAAACTTCTTGTATATAGTTGACATACATAAGACGTCTCCTTGGCGGCGAATATGCAACATCCTCCTAATCCCGCACCATGCGTGTCCATCTGTACATTCTTGCAGCATCCTTCAATTACTGTCCAGCGCCCAGTACGTTCCATCTGCGCTGCGCCCAAGAGCCTTTCCCAACGCCTCCGCCGACCGCCCGACCAAAGCTCCCAAAAGACCTTCCCCAACGATACGAAAATCCCCGCGGCATTGCAAAACGATTCCGCAACGCAACTGCACCATCAAGCCACCTAAAACTCCCAGTTGAATTTCAATGCAACAACCTCCCAATCCACCTGCGAACCCTTCCTCCCTTCCTTCCCGTCTCAACCTGAGCAACCCCTGAATCCTCCTCAACCCTCCCCTCCCTCCTCCCATCCGCCCTCTGCCCACCAACATACCCCCGTCTCCGCTGCGCCGCAACGCCCGCTTGATGCATGGCGGAGACGTTATCGAAGGACGTCCTCATCCACGGTTCGATGAAGAGGTCTTTCTTCAGACTTTCGAGGTCGATGGAGTTGTCAGGGGTCGCTGCTGTGAGACGCTGGAGGGAGACAGGATTCTCGAAGTTTGGCGAAGGGCTGGTTGAGAGGCTGCTGGTTGGTGTGGAGTCGTGGCTTGTGAGAAGCGGTCTGGGTGCGAAGACGTCGTCTTGGGCTACGTGGAAGAGTGGAGGAATGCTAGCTGCAATTGTGGAGTTGTGGTGTGTTCCCACTTGTTGGGTCCCTGTTGAGGGACCTCCAGTATGTGCCTGGAGGGCTTGATTGTACCGAGCGGAAGCAGAGACTCCAGAATTGATGGCTGCGATCGCAGCGCTGTTCGACTGAGGATCGTGGCGGACCATGGTGGGGTGGGATGTCTCGGATGGCATCGAGAAGAGGCTTGAGATGATGGTTGATATCTTGTCTGGCTGATTGCTTGGTGTATCTCGCTTGCTGAGGATCTCTGAGGCGGGCAGTGAGATGAGAGAGCTTTTGATCGGTGTCAGAATAAGACGACTGGGTTGTGGAGGAGAGCAAATGAGGTGGAGGAGGTAGGTGTTCGAAGGGCTATGGACCACTACCTGATTGTCGACACAGGACACTCTCCGCTGCGACACAATGGTCAGTGACCCTACGAGAAGTACAAGGCGTTCGCCGCGTGTGAATGGATGGACGGGCCGGAAGGTCAAGAGCTTTGTTGTGCTGCAGGTTTGGGGTGAATCTGGAACATGCGTTTGCACACGCATGTTTGCTGCAGGCAGATGAAGGAGGACAGATTGGCCTCGCGTAGGCAGACAGATCCGGAGTAGGTGAAGAGTTGTAGTGGTCCATATGCAGACGATTAGTTTAGCTGGCTAAGAAGCTCAGCGAGCGCTGGGGCAATGAGGCCGCAGTCTCGACCACCAAGCACTCGATCTATGCACCCGCACTCCCAGCTTCCCTCAACTGCTCCTGCAAAGCCTTCCTATACGCCCCGGTCGCTTTCGCCAGCGCCTGTACAGTAGGCCTTACCATCGCCTCAGCGACCTTCCTCCCACCCGGCGCCGCAGTCTCAAAGTCCACCTTTCTCCTCTTCCCCGTCTTCTCATAGTACTCTTGCAACTGCTTCTTGATCGCGTCGACTCTCTTCTGGCGCTCCTTCTCCGCAGTATCCGCTACCGCGTTGATGCGGTCTAGCGAGCGATCGAGGGTGGAAACGAGCTGTTCGAGTTCTTTGGTGCGGGAGGCGTCGCCGGAGAGGAAGAGGACCCAGAAGTAATGCAGGAACTCGGTCGTGGTGTTGTGGGTTGTGGCAAGGGCGTCGAATGTGGATTGGGAGAGGCCGTGCAGAGCGTTGGGGTCGTTGGAGGCGTTATCGCGACGCCGGTGGATCGAGGAGAGGATTGCGGATGTGGCTGTTGACATGGCTGTGTGTGAGCCAATGCGGGGTGCGCGCTTGTTGGGTGTGGTCTGAGACTCATCGTCTGATTCGGAGTCGGAGTCTGCGTTGTAGCCGATGACACGATCGAGGCGGAGGGTTCCTTGAGAATCGCTGCCTAGTTGGGATGGTTGGAGGACGTTTCGAAGAGTAGAGAGGACTTCTGCAGGATCTTGTTGGGCATAGAGTTTGGCTTCGGCGGAGAGTGAGTCTTTGTCGCCGCCTACATAGCGTTGCTGCTCCTTGACATTCAACACGACTCGATTGTCTACATCGTCCATTGCGAGATCGCGTAGTCGTAATTGGTCAAAGGTTTCCTCGTCCATTCCAATGGGGGCATGTGCCTCGCCATCTTCTGGCGCAACATGCGACATCATCTTCTCGGATAAGTTGTTTAGCACCCTCAAGATTGGGACCTTGTCGCCAGAGGACGGTCTCATGTCTTGATCTGGCCTGTTGCCCTTCCGCTGACTGTGGTTCTGCTCATTGCCTTCCAGATCGAGGAAGTGAGGAACGTGGCCGATCGCAGCAGGACCCTCGCCTTGTCTTCTGTCCAGATACTTGTCAAGGATTGAATCTCGCGGGTCCTGATCGCTGATCTTCTCTCCCTTCAACTTTTTCAGCAGCCGACTCTGGAAGAACTTTGTCCAGAATTGTGCAGGCGACAACGGCGGGCTGTTCTCGTTGTATGCCTCCGACACGATAGGATATTGCTTGAAGATGAGCTTGATCTGCTCCTTTGTGATCTGCAGCTGCTTCGTGTCCGGCTCGCCCTCTTTCTCCGCAGGCTTGTGTATGAACTTGATCTCAGGCAGGACATTGTATTCTCCCTTCTTCTGTGCATTCTCAATCGCATGCGCTCGGAGTAGGTGTAATCTCGCCTTCCAGAACTGTCCGTTGAATTGCGAAATACTGACAGACTCAGGCTTGTCCTTCAGCGCCTGATTGAACCGATCCTTCAGCGGCTTGTTCGACTCCAAAAGTGACCGCTGCAAGTTGGCATCTGCCATCAACTTGCTGTCATCGTACCAGCCTTCATCCGCAGCTTTTGATGATACTGCTTTGGCAATCGCCAGCGCCGCCGGTTGTGCACCTCCGTTCTCTCCACCTCCGCCCGCCGGCGTTGGTGTCGCCGCCGCTGAAGGAACCAACGACGCCGCAGTCGACGCCTTGTTCGCAGCGATAATATTTCTCAGGACCTCCGTGACATTCTCCTGCTCTTTCCTCGCATTCTCCTTGTGTGTGAAACTGAAGACATAGCTGTCGGCGTTGACGAAGACCTTCAAGGCGATGGCTTTGGATGTCGCGGGAGTCTGCTGGAGGTTCGTGATGTCCGCCACGGGGATTGTGACGGTCGGCGTGGCGCCTGGAGGATCGGATGGCGTCCAGAAGACATATTTCTTGTCGTCGGAGACTACGAGGCTGCCGTCCTTTTTGGTGTATTTTGCGCTCGCTCGTGTAGGAGGCATCGTTGTGCTGGGCCGGAGAAATCGCGCGTCGATCACTTCATTGGATCTGTGATTCTTACGTGTAATCATGTCAAGCAAGCAACTAGCGTACTGGCGTCGGATGGCAAGAATCGAGGGAGAGTGATGTTGACAATGGTTTGACATTGGCATGGCCAAAAGACCTGGCGTCATCGTTTCGTGCTCTTGTCTTTCACATGAAAGCAATGGAAGCTTACCTTACAGATTCTGAATGCTTATATACTGAACGACAGGTCAGAGCTTTCTGGTATGTGAGTGCATGGTATCACTTCTGGCTGTACATTAATAGCGGAATTCGTCGTTATATACATTACTATCTACTTCACTTCTTCCCAACAGTCTCGCCCTGCGCATCACTCTGGTAAAAGCTGATGACATCCGTAGAGTTATCATTCTCCACTCCGCAAGCGGTGCTAAAGTCTCCGAACATTTCTCCCCTCTCCTTCACAAGTTCCGCAAATCCAGCCGCAGAACAGCTCTCCGCTGGCCCATCGAAGCAAGCCGGGAGTGTCTGCGGACTCCTGTTGACCAACACACGGTAGTATGTCGAGTCTGTGGTGTTTTCATAGCCATACGAAGCGGAGCAGTTCATCTGCTCGACAGCGATGTTGGTCAAGAAAGGCAGGATGAAGGAGCTGATCCATGAGCGGTGGTAGTTGACCCGGGTTGTGGGCATGGTGGCATTGATGTCGTTTGCGCCGGTCAATTCGGAGTTGTTGAAGAGGCCCATGGCGACGAGGACCGTGGGTGGGAGTTCGCGGTGGGTGAAGGAGACGTAGAGATCTTGATCATCATCGTTGTCGGAAGAGAGGAGGTTCGCTGTCGCATTGAGCCAGGGGAAGCCGATGACGGGGGAGATCTCGTTGCCGTAGCCGGTGTTGTGGTGATACATCAAATCCTGGCTGTATTCGAATTGCAACCACTCGTCCGGGCTGAAGAGCTCGAGCGAGCAAAACGGAGAGCTTCCTCGAACGACGGTGTCGTAGCCACACCACTCCTGCATACCAATGACATCGCTAGAAGTCCAGTTGAACTGTGGAGCCATGGCACGGAGACGAGCGAGGATGGGCTTTGTGTAGGTCTTCACGTACTCTCCGCTCTGCTCCGATCCTCTTGAAGAAGAGTATGCCGGGCAAGACTTGTACGGCGTCAGACTGTCTGCGCCAGACTCCTTGCCCTCGTAGATCTGGACCAAGTTGATCTCGTTCTCGTCTTCCTCGAACCCGCGAATGAGAGCCTCGGCGCTCACGACGGTGCGCTCGGCGGTGCTCGCCCAGACACGTTTCGGCATGCGCAAGTCCGGGTAGCGGTAAGAAAGCTGGACGCCCAGCTGCGTAGCCTCAAGTTTGCCAGTCCGAGTAACTCTCTCTTGCTCCTTGAGCTCCGGTGGTGTCCATGTCGAGAGAAAGGATAGATCGGGGATCTTGCTCCAGTCTACGGTTGTGTTCTTCAGCTTGTCCGTGAATGGCTCGAGGTACGATTCGTAGTCGAAGTCGTTGGCATTGATCGCGGCATGACGGATGAGGTATGCCGCTTTCGTGACTTCACAGCCTTGAGGTGGGAGCGGATTGCGTGCCGGGTCGGTGGGCTCGAAGTATGGTGCAATGCCGGCCAGATGGTCGCGAGGATCGAATTGGTATTCGGAGTAGAGCGGTTGTTGTTGGGTCAATGCCGCGGATAGTGCTGGTAGGGCGAGCACGGCGAGGGTTGCGAACGCCATGTTGATGAAGAGATAGAGGATCTTGCGTGGATATGAAGAAGAGGTGAAACAGAAATCATAGACGGAAAGAAATGTTATTAGATCAATAATACAGTACCTGCAGTCAACTCCACAAACGAGCTAGGTTCCTGCCTTGCTACACAACACGCAAATCCCTACGTCAGATGTCCAGATGGTTCAGCTTGGAGATGAGTTGATTGGAAAAAGGAAAATGTGGATCGCCAGGAACGCGGCTGCCAGAAGCACGAGCCAGAGAAATGACGATGCTTCGGCACACAAGCTTCGCGGCCAAGCTCTGATGGCGTAAACCTAGGTAGGCCCAGAGTGGCCAACCGGTCGAATTCCGCATTTCCCGATTTCCGAAAACGCGATCCTCCGTTAGCGCGATTTTCGTAGATATAAAGAGAT
>JALRMM010000658.1:0-14061 GCA_026122155.1 Zymoseptoria crescenta
TCTTTCTTTTTGTAAAATTCGGTCTGGGTGGTCGTTTTATTATCCCACCCCTGCGTTTCGCAAAAACAACCCCCCCCCCCCCCCCCCCCCCAAACCCGCAAAAGCCAGTCCCACAAGCAAAGTGCTCCCACGAAACGTACCCACCACGAGTGCTCAAGGCCAGCCGAGGAGGCTTCGAATCCGGCTTCCACTCTGCGGACAGGGGAAGGAAAATTCTTCGGAGCAGCAACGACATGTGTGCTCGCGTCTCTTCCTTCCACACACGTCCATCAGAAAGTGCAGATCCCCCACAGCTCGAATCCCCAGAGCCGACGACAAAAATTCCACCCAAAGGCGGGCAGACGCGGTGTCGTGTGGGAGGGGGAGGGAAGCGCGCCCGTATATCGCAGCTTATTAGTTCTAGATGTATAGTAATCCTCCCCCTCAAAAAAAAACAAGTCTCGCAGGGTGATCTCGGAAGCAAAGCCGAATATTCTACCAACCTCACCAACAGAGGAGCAATCACGAACGCAACCCTAAGCATGACTGACAGCGCTCGTCGAACTCGGTCAAGTTGTTCAGTGGCTTGATAGAGAGGTACGACATCTCTTCGCGATCAACGATCCGTTCACCCTCCATCGACCGACAACTCAAGATTGAAGACCGGGTTTTGTTGTACACCACATCATTACCCCCATCTCGTTCTATGTTATTACAAAGGCATATCGACAAACCAGACTCCGAGCTCATCGTAAAATGACCGCATTACCCATGTTCCTTCTATTCATTATGTTTGTTCATTCCCATTTTCCCCAACGCCGTTGCTGAATGTCGTTGACGCCATCTCTTCATGCTTCCTCGATCTCATTGCAAGGACCACCGCACGTCGACCGTCGAAGAAGTTTCAACGACCACACTCCGATGCCAGTCCATGACTCCTCAAAGGCCAGTCTTGTAAATCGTCCTGCTCTTCCCACCGTCGTTCTTGCGGTAGACCAGTTGTTTCTACAGCACAGATTAGCAATGACTCTTCTTCCACCACGCAAAAGAGGGGGGGGGGGAACTCACGTCAACAACATCCGGCACCAAGTCCAGATCCAGCCCCAAAAACTCCTCCAGCGTGGCACAATGTTTCAGATTACTCACGTCATCTCCTGGAAGCTTCCTGATACCGCTCTCCGTGTCCAGGACCCTCACCTCCCGCCTCTCCCTCTCCCGCATTGCCGTCGTATCCACCACAGCATTGCCCTTGCCGTTCAGCTTCGCCATGCGCGCGTTGATTTGCTGCTTGCGCGTTGGCCGGGCTTTGATCTCGGCGATCTTGGCGCGGCGATCGAGGAAGTATTGCGGGTAAGCTTTGGCGAGGGAGAGGGTGGAGGTATTTGGTACGGGAGGGAGGTCGCGCATGATGTTCCAGAGTTCTTGGTCTTCGTCGTCGAGAGGGCCGTCAACGAAAGGCGTGATTTCGAACGCTGGGCGAGTGGGGGTAGGATCGGTGCGGTGCGTAACGAGCATGGGAGCTATAGGAGCAGGGCGTTGTTGGGACGTGGTAGTTGTGGTGTCGTGATCCATCAGATGGTCCACAAGGCCCAGAGCGGTGTCGAAGTCGTTTGATGCTTGTTGCGCGGGGAGGACATCCTCTATGTCTGTGCCCTCATCAACGGTAGGTGCCCCGATCGATCGCCTGTGCGAACTGGACAATAGTCCTTCGTCTGCCACCTTCGCGTCGTGGCGTCCGTCGACATCATATCCTTCAAGGCGGTCAAGGCTCATCACTTCATCAACGTTTGATGCTTCCGATGCAGGTCTTGAGGAGCTCAGTTCGACATCTGCCCCCGCGCTGGCCGATTCTTCGTCGAGCGACATCTCATCGTCTTCAACGCCCGCCCGTGCCCTCCGTCTCGGCTTGCTGGGTGTGCTACTCTGGTCAGTTCGCACCCCTGGTCCTGCTTTGCGCAGACTGGCCTGCGACTGCTTCATCGGCGACACGGGTTGTCCCAAGGAAGCATCCCAATGCTCAACCTCGTTCTCCAAGCCCGGAAGCAGCTCGAACCAGATGGTAGTAGACTTGCCACCAAAGCTCGGCTTCCAGTCCACTCTCCGCAGATATTTCTTATCACTGTGGACTACAGCATCCTGTCCGTACATGGTGGCTTTGAGGCCCTCCGCCCAATTGCTCTGTCCGAGCTTGTAGCCTGGGATGTTCCTGGCAACCCACTCCGCGGCTCCGCGCGTTGTGAGTCGTCTGCCAGGACTATCGCACATCGCCATGCAGAGAAGTCGGCGATAGACTCCTGCTGGGCGACTGTATGAGCTTCCTAGACCGTGAGCACTGGTGAATGTTGAACCTTTTGCACCTGTCGCAGGACCAAGGTTTGGTGCTTGAGTAAGCAGCGCAGAATTTGACCTCTCCCGTTTGCGCCTGTGTTTGGGACTGGTCTTGGGCTCGCTGTCGTCCCGAATTTTATCTGACTCGACATCTTCATCGGCCATGGACGCATCTCGCATCTGCTCCGTTTCGGCATCGGGCGTGGGCTGCCGGACATTGGTGACCACTTCATCTTCCTTCGTCAAGTTCTCTCGGCGGCGTCTCTCGGCGGCAGTATGGACGCATCGAATGTGAGCACGTCGACAATCAGAGCAAGCCGTCGACGACGCGCCCACGCGGTGCTCGCAATGCCTCTTCGCCCGCCGGCAATCTTCACATGCCGCTGTTGGCGCATCGCGTCTGGCTATGGCAGCATGTTGCGCGTCGAGCGAGACGGCATTGCTCACACCATCCGCGACTCTTCGACTGCTATCGACACCTGACTCCGCAACCGAAGGTGCTCGTGATGGTGGAACAGCGACAGATTCTGACGTCCTTGCAACCGGGGATCCACTGACGAGCGGCGACAATGGCGCAGTCGTCTTATTTGCTTTCTTGGATCTGATGCAATCAGGGCACATCTTGAACCCAAATGGGTTGGACGGGACGGGTATCACTTTGCACTCGGTACATTTGATCGACTTTGAGGGTCTCGTTCGGGAACCTGTGCGCTTGGCGAAGGAGCGGCCGTGCTCCGCCGTCATGACACTATCGACAGGCGATGCAGAGCCGATGGAATCGCGAAGATGGGATGTCAGAGTATCAGGCTTAACAATGTCTTCCGCGGCAGGCTGCGGTGGCAGAGTCGGGGTAGATTTCGATGCACCTTCCTGTCTGACAACAGTGGCATCGGCGAGGTCGGCGCCGTTGGGTGCATGTGGAGGCACGTTAGTGTTGACTTCGTTGTCGACTGGACGCAGAATTAGCGCACTGTGCTCGCTCGTAGTATGTTTGCCTGCTTGGTGTTCATCTGGCACGTCTGTTTGCTTAGGTGCGACCGGAACAGTCAGATCACCCGTTCCGGAGTGACTGGTATCTCGAGTCGGCGGACCTGGAAGCGCGGTTCCTGGCGCAGTCTCTGGCGCAGTCTCTGGCGCACTGTTCGCTGCTGGCACGATGAGTCTTCGTGTGAACTTGAGCTTCTTCGCTTTCTTCGGGACGGCGGGCCGCTCGGGAGAGTTGAAGCTCTCATCAACAAGATTGGCAGCTTCATCGGAATCCGTGTCAATGCCGGCTGCGTTCCCTCGCTCCTGGTTATCTCCCATGGCCTGCTTCCTCACGAACGATGCCGCTGCTTCATAGCGCGATGTCCCCGCAGGTTCGTCTTGCGGAGGCCGGGGGTTGGTGTCGGGCGCAGCACGTCGGTCCTGCGTGCTTAGCGTTGTCCGTCCAGGCGCTAGCAGCGCTGGCTCCTCAGCGACTGTGGCTCCTTCACTAGAATTGCGACCAGTCGGTGGATCCGGATGCTGAGGCTCAGGCATGGCAGTATCAATCACCGCAGCCTGGGTAGTCTCTGGGATGGGCGGCGGATCGACTTCGACTTCGGCTTGAACAGGCTTCATGTTGACAACACCCTCGGCAGTTTGCGTGGAGTCTGCTGCTAGACGCAGCTTCTTTACTGGGCTGGCTTCTTCCCGAGCATTGCTATTGTTTGCAGCGTCCAACATCTCGGAAGCCTGACGCTTCAGCGGGATACCCTTCTTCTGACATCGCGGACATTGCCACTGGGAGCTAAAGAGCTGTGGTCCATTCAGGCATCTTCGATCGTAATGCCGCGGACATGTGGAACAGCCCAGGAGCTTTCCGGTGCGCTCTTTGCAAACATGGCATTTGGGTAGCTTGGATCCTGAAGAGTCCGATGCAGATGGTACACTAGCCAACGAGACGGAGTCTTCTGTGTCCCGTCCAAATCGGGCCTGGACACTCGGCACTGCGCTGTTGGTGCGTGGTTTCGGTGGGGTTGGCTCTGCAGACACGACCGGTGAGCTGGCTTTTGGCAATTTGACGGCTGCACCTCTTATAGCGAAGTTCACTTGTTCCGCATCGGCGGCAGCTCCTCGTATGGCGAAATCGTCCTCAGCGGTCTCCTTGGGCAGGAATGCGCGATCGTTCAACGTGGACGATGGCGCGTCCGTGTGAGCTTTGGTGGTGGCCGCGCAACTGCGTCCATTGGGGAAACGCTCCATACAAGCGTTGAGGTCGTATATCCCGAAGAGCTTCGTGTACTGTAGCTTTTTGAAGCATCGTTCCATCTTCTCCCTGCCAGCAGCACTACCCTGAAAGGCAAGAACATAACCTGTGTGATCTGCAACGATGTGCTCGGGGGTGTGTTCCCAGGCCGCCAAGTTCTGAAGATGGTGCAGGGTCGACATCTGCACCGGGATGTCACTCGAAGAGATCGCAATGTGAGGGCACAAAAGGATAGACGGTGGAATCGGTGCCTCGAATGGACCCCGCATGGACCTTGGAGCACTGGGAATTCCTGGCTCCCGCATGGCTTTCGGAGCACTGGGCACTCCCTTGAGGTCTCCGATCTGCCTCTTAGGCCTCGGTGGCGAGACTGGTCTGGTCCAGGACAGATTGCGGAAAGCCGGCCGATGTAGATCTGCATCTCGATTCACGGGTGAGGGAGCAGGGTGTCGAGGTGGTGGGCTTCGCGGCTCAGCTGGTCTCGGTCTTGACGTCGACGGAGAAGTTCGCCTGCTTGATGCTTAGTGAGAGCGACCGTCTGATGGGCTCGAAATGTACACACCCGTCGGCTCGTGGCCTGTAGCGATCCCCCAGGCGATAGTCATAATCTTCTCGACGCTCACGCTCGTTCTTGCGGTAGTGCGCGCCAGATTCTTCCCGTCTGAATGCGTGTCGGACGTTTGGAGGAGACGAGTCGACGTCGCCTGGACGGTACGAATCGTATCTGCTCATTGCCAGAGGCTCTGGCGAGCCATACGAGCGATAGCCGCCGGATCCCTGCGGAGGCGACGCTCTTCGATCGTACGTCTGAAGCAGATGGGTCAGCATGATGTGGGTCATCCGTTATCTCGTAGCACACGGTCGAGTGGTAATGAACGCTCGGGTCTTTTCAGTTTATTGTTTTGGTCGTCACTTGATCTTCAAGAGGTTACGCGCAGTACGAAAAGCGCCGCCGTATCCATACAGAAGCCATCAGACCTTTTACCAGTGGTGTCATCATTGCGTGGACGGCCATTGCCATTGCTGTGAAAGAAACACAGAGGGAGACGTTGACTTACCCTATCCGACACGCGATAATCCGAGCGTTCTTCATCGTTTTCCCGACTGACTGACGCGCCCATGTGCTGCGGCGCGTCGATGGATAGGCTGGTCCGCGAGCCGTGCATTGACTGATTGCGCGTGGTGGTGGTGGAGGGGGAAATCTCATCACCGTCGTTGTCCGGTCGCCGAGTGCGTTTGGATTGGGTAGGTCCGCGGGGAGAGAGCTGTGTCGGGGTTGCACAGCATTCAACGTGATCAGCTCAACGATTGATTCGACGCGTGCGTGAAGAACGAGGTGCTGTGACGGGTCGCGCGACCATTGTACGTGTTCGAGGTCGGAATGCCGTGCGAGGATGTCTTTATTATCGTAGGACGTGTCGAGTGGACAATTCAATTCTTGGGTGATGATTGAAGGTTCAAGGTGATCTTTCATTCGTTCTAGTGTCGACTCGCGCCGTGCCGTGCGCTTAGGATAGATACATTGTGCATGGAGGGGTCGTGGACTCGTGGCGGCTGTCCTCTACTGTACCTTCCATTGGTTCTACCTCAAGTTTGGGGGGAGCATCCGATCACCGTCAAAGTGTCCTCTGTGAGTCGCACCTCACTTCATCCTTTCCCGTCGATTCTGCCCGATTATTGAGTGTCCGCGTCGAAGTGCTGCTGCATCAGAGCACGACCACACTGCCATGGACTTTCTCAAATCGGCAGTGGCCTCCATCGCCAAAGGTCCGGCTTTTGGCTATTCGTTCGGCGATCGCGTGGACATTGATCAGTCAATCTGGACCTTGCACAATGGCACCAAGCGGGTACGATCGCGTCGTGATTCATGAGTTCTGACAGTACTGACAGTCCTCAGGAAGACGGCTCCAAATGTAGCATCTTCTCCTTCGACATCACCGCCAACCGATCACGATTACCACTCGCGAGGAATGCGTTGCGAAAGTTCAAGACCTTACGGCATCCTGGGATAGTAAAAGTGCTCGACACACTAGAGGTGAGTGACCCGACGAGGAGATCAGCGCGACGACAGAAGGCTTATCGGACAACAAGGTAGACAGACTCACTTATCTACGTTGCGACTGAGCGCATCACGCCCTTGAACTGGTCCACGAGACGAAAAGCACTATCCGAGGAGAGCCTGAAATGGGGACTACACAACGTCGCGAAGACGCTCAAATTCATCAACGACGAGGCGACGTCCGTGCACGGCAGCATTCGAGCGTCTTCCATATACACGAGCGAGAGCGGGGAATGGAAGATTGGAGGTCTGGATATCCTGAGCTCGATGAAAGAGGACGACGCGGTGATCTTCACGCAAGGCAGTCTGGTCCCGGATATTGGTCGATATTCTGCCCCAGAGGTGGTCAAGGGAGGATGGGACACCGTGCGGAGGAATCCCACGCATGCATTGGACTCGTACAGCTATGGTATTCTGGTGACGGAGGTGTTCAACGCTGGCTTTTCTGGGACCGATCAGATTGGGTCGACGAAAGGCATACCCGTGAATATGCAAAACAGCTACAAACGGCTGGTTCATGCTGCACCCAAGATGCGGCTGAGCGTGGCACATTTCCTCGAGCAGGGTGTTCGCAGTGGTGGCTTCTTTGACACTCCCTTGATACAGCTTACAAATGGCATAGACAATATGGGATTGAAGAGCGAAACCGAGAAGGATGCATTTTTGAGGTATGCTGCGATTGATACCCGAGACGAAATCCGCTAACATGAACATCCAGCGAGCTCTCAGCAGTCGTGGAGTCAGATCAGTTTCCAGAAGAGTTCTTCAAAGTCAAGGTTCTGCCCGAACTTCTCAAGTCTGTCGAATTCGGAGGCGGAGGACCCAAATCCTTCGCTCTGGTGATGCGAATCGCACAAAAGCTGTCCGAAGACGAATACGATACCCAAGTCACACCCGTCGTGGTCCGCCTCTTCACCAGCCCCGACCGAGCCCTCCGGGTCTGTCTTCTCGACAACCTCCCACTCATGATTGATCATCTCTCCCAGAAACTCGTCTCGGACAAGATATTCCCTCAAATGGTCACTGGCTTCGGCGACCTCGCTCCCGTCGTCCGCGAACAAACCGTCAAAGCCGTGCTCGTCGTCGTTCCAAAACTCAGCGACCGCATCGTCAATGGCGAACTCCTCCGGCACCTCGCCAAGACCGCCAACGATGAACAACCCGGCATCCGAACCAACACGACCATATGTCTCGGCAAGATCGCGAAGAACCTCGGCGTCAACTCCCGCGCAAAAGTCTTGACTGCTGCCTTCTCCCGCGCTCTCCGCGATCCGTTCGTGCACGCCCGAAACGCCGCCCTGATGGCTCTCGCGGCCACAGCGGATGTCTTCTCGGAAGAGGACTGCGCGACGAAGATGCTCCCAGCTCTCTGTCCCTCTCTCGTCGACAAGGAAAAGATGATCCGCGACCAAGCCAACAAGACTCTCAATGTGTACCTCGACCGCGTGAGGAAGTACGCCACCACCCTGCCCGACACAGTCCTCCCTCCTCCAGAAACCGTCTCCGCCGGCGGCACGCGAATGTCAACACCGCAACCAGGCCAGCAGTCCGCCAACGCCCAAGGAAGCAGCCAATGGATGGGCTGGGCCATATCCTCCTTCACCAACAAACTCGGCTCCGCAACCGGCGATATCCAACCCAACGGCACCCCCGCCGCCGCCGCCGTCGTCGCCGTCTCCAGCCGTCCACACCTCGACCGCTCAGCCTCCTCTTCTTCCTCCCCAGCCGTCAACGGCCGCGAAGCCCGCGTCCTCCTGTCCTCCAATCCCGTGCCTGGATCTTCCTCCCTCCGCAGCGGTCTCTCCACCCCCGCCGCCGACGCAGAAGACTTCGGCGACGGATGGGGAGACATGGACGACGAGCCGCCGCCTCCCGCTGGGGACGAGGACGAGGTGGCGGACGCGTGGGGCGAGCCCGCCGTAGTGACGACGACGACGAAGAAATCTGCGAGGCCGAGCACGGCGATGAGTACGGTTTCGAGTGGTGGGTTCGATGATGGTGGCGAGCCGGATTTCGAGGGGTGGTTGAATGCTAAGGCTCAGGCGAAGACGGGGGGCGGGGGGAGTGGGAAGGTTTTGCCCAAGGGGTTGGTGAGGAAGAGTGCGACGACGCCGGGGACCGCCCACGCGAGACCGGTGGCGAAATCTGCGGGGAAGGGTAATGTTGTTGCGAAGTCGGCGGCGAGTACTGCTAGCAAGCCGAAAGTGGAGGATGAGGATGATGATTGGGGGGATGCGTGGGGGTAGAGGTGGGAGTGGGAAGTGGGAGATTGGAGTGGAAGGAGTGGAGTAGGAGTGAGGGACCAATGAATCAGTCATCGTCTCACAGATCGTGTGCCGTGTTCATTGCGGACTTTTGTTTGATGCCGAAAAGGAGTACTTGTGCTCGGATGTAGCACACATTTTGTTGTTGACATGCCTCATGTACATCACGCTTCGAACTAACTTGCAAGACGCCAGATGTTGCGTCTCTGAACTGACCTGGAGATCCTCCAATATGCTTGCTCAATGATGCCCCTCTAACCCCAATCTACAGCTGCACATCATTATTCAACAACTGCACCTGCTCTCCCGGCTTGAACGCCGGCATCCCGATGTACGGACATCCGTCACACCGGAACGCATCGCCCAAGGCACAGTTTCCACACGATCCGACCTTGCCCTGCACGGTGAAGTCCACCTCGGTCAGGTCGTCCGCCTGCAGCATGGCGACGTTGTTGGCCTTGGCCGGCTCGTTGAGCTGGAGTTTGGCGAGGTTGGCGTCGGCTGCGAGGCGCGTGGCTTTGTCTTCGGCTTCGATTCGTTGGGCTAGACCGCAGGTGCAGTCTTTGCAGGCGCGGCGTCGTTTGGTGTTGGGTTTGCATGCTTCGGCTGGGGGATTGTCAGATTGTGCTCTCAACGTGGGGATATCTGCTGACTGGTAGAGACTTACGAATGATGAGTGGCTTTTGCCTGTCTTCCTCCGATAGGAGACTCTCCGGGTCGATCCTCGCGGCGTTCTGCAGCGCCTCGTCGCTCGGGAACTCGTCCTCGTCGTCTTCGTAGTCGTCGTCTAGATCGTCCACGTTGTTGATGAAGCCGACGCCCGCCGGCGTCGCCTGGACAGCATTCGTTGAGATGTCCTCGCTCTTCCTCTTCGCCGTACTCGCCGCCTCGATGTCATTCGCCGGTACCGCGGCCGCATTCGCCTTCTTCCGTCCAAAGCTCAACTTGACCGTCTGCGCTGCCGCCGCGGGCTTGGTAATGTCCGAGCCTTCTGCTACCAATCCCGCCAGGATCGCCTCTGTCTGCTCTGCCTTTCCGAACGCACTCCCGGACTGCGACTTCAGTCTTCCGCCTGGCTTGAGAGATTGGGATATCCTTTCTATGACCTCGCGGGAAAGTGGCTGTGATGGTTGGGCTTGGTCGACCTCGGAGAGTACGAGCACGACGTCGTATGTGGTGGCGGGAAGAGCGACGAGACCGAGTGCCAGGCGGTCGAGCATTTGAATGTCGGTCGCATTGCGGTCGTAGGCTTCGGCGACTTGTGTGAGAGCGGAGGGGTGGGAGGCCACTGAAGGTGGGGCGAGGAGGAGGGTTCGTTGAGTGGTGGTGGTCTTGGTGGGCGGGTTGAAGTCCATGCCAAAGTCGGGCGTGTTGTCAATTGTCACTGCGGGCGCCATGGTGCGTGAGTGAGTTGTCGTTGAAGAGTGGTGTGCGTAGGGAATGGAGCAGAATGGTTAGAGAAGTGGTGAAGGGATGATGAGCAATCGCGAGAAGTGACATAATCAAGAGGGGTCCACTAGCGACATCGGCAGACACAAAGTGGGATGAGGTAGAAGGCGGCTCGTGAGCGCTCGTGAGTGAACGTTAATGCCGCACGTCCCCTTATTAGTGAGTGATATCTTGGATATTAGTCCTGCCGCCGCTCGCTTAGCTGGATATCACAGCCCTTATTAGCAAGGGACGTAGCTCGTTAGCAATAGTTAGCCGGAAGCATATTTATAGCTCGTCTATTAAAAAGGTGTTGTTTTGCGAGGGGGATGCATTAGTTCCGTAGACCCGAAGTTTATCCGTCGGTCGCAAAGCCGGGCTCTTAGCGTTAACGACGTGCGATCCTTAAATATCCGTACTACTATATTACTACTAATATACTATCGAATATTATCGATAGTATCTTAAAAGACGCGGATTATATCGTCTAAGAACGCCCTTAAAGAGTAGGCCGCCGCCGTAGCGCGCGTCCACGCTAGTAACCGGCTCGCGCGGCCGAAAAAAACTTAAGAAGCCTATAATCCCCGAATTCGTAAATTTAAGGTTAGTCTACCGTCGATTTAGAGTAGTTCGTAGCTAGGCCTCGCCCTAGCTAGCGGCGTAACTAGAAGTCGCATTTAACGAAGCTTATACTAAAGCATAAGAAGTAAGTAAGTAGTAGTAACCGTTAAGTAGTAACGCTAGCGACCGCTATATATATAACAACTCTAGCTAGACTATATAACTAATGCTACTCGTAGAGCGAGCACTAACGTAAGCTCGATAACAATAAGGATAGAGCGGCTAACCGGCTTAACTAGTCCTATAACTAAGATTAGTTCTAGACTATAATTAACGTCTACTAGTATAGCGAGACGAGCCGTTATACGTATAGTAATATACGAGCCCTTACGGACGGAGTCCTTCGTAACTACTACCTCGTACGTAGTAATAATATAAGAAACGCCGATTTAGCGGACTTAGCCGGATAGTCGCTACCTCGTAAGGGCTCTTACGAGTGCGTTATGTTAGTTATAGGCCTAGCTCGTACGAAGGTCTTATAGACCTTCGATAAAGTCTAATACGTTAGTATAATACGTAATAAGGTAGTTACGAAGTGCCCCCTCGGAACGTTAGTATTATAGTTGTTATATCGTTAGTCGTTTACTACTAAAGAGCTACTAGACTTTACGCGCCGCGATAACTAGTACTATAAGAAGCTGTTCCCTTTATCGGCTAAGATAGATTACTAGGGCTATAGCTAGTCGGCATAATATCGCTCTATACGTGCTAACATAACTACTAGCGACGTCTATAGGCCTTACGTTATCTATATAACGAGAGCGTCCGGTATATAAGACGTAGAAGCGAGGGGAATCCCTAACGCCTCTATTTAACGAGCTAGTAAGTAAGCCTCGTGCTGTTCCCTTTATAATTATTTGTGCGTAAACATTACTAAAGGATAGGCTATTACTATAGCCTTAAGCTTACTATTAGACTCCTTAGTCCGTTTTTCAAGACATAGCGGCCATATCTAGCTCGAGCGAGTAGCTATAACCGGCATCGTAAGCTATAGAGACAAGCTAGCCCTCTACCGCTATATCTCTACTACTACCACTCTAATCGATACTAGTCCCTTACTAGCGTCTTCGCCTCGATAAGTACTATAATCGCCGTTACTAAGTCTATACGCTACCCCCCTTTAATAGTGCTACCGAGGGCGCTAACCGATTAAAGCTAGTATTCGAAATCGACCGGCTCTATAACGTCGGCCTCGTATCTTGAAAAACGGACTAAGGAGTCTAACTAATCTAGGTAGCTAGCCTTTATCCGCAAATCCAGCTAACCGAACGGCTATTACTACGTAACCTTAACATTACTAATCCGAACGAACGGCATCTCGAGCTCTATCTCCTCGATGCTAGCTATAAGCTCGTTCAAAAATTACCTCGATACCTAATTATCTCGTCGTATAACTACCTTATTCGAGATAACCGAATTTGTATAATAAGCTAACTACCCCTCTTATTATTTTAGGGCACTGGAACACCGACTCTATAGGGAATATCTACCTTAACGACATCCCCTTAGACTTCGTACGTAGTATAGCCGGTTTTAAGATGTTACTAGGCTCCTTCTTTCTTCCAAGAGTATATAAAACGCTACCTTAAGAGCTATAGAGCTAGATATAGCTATAGCTAGATTAATAGACGGATAAATCCTTTACTAGCCGGTTAGAAGCTAATGCTAACCGCGCTAGTTACTAGCTCGTACGTCTACTACGTTACCTTCGCGTTATTATCCTTTAAGACGCTATCCTTCTATAAGAGCGATATCCCTTATACCTCGTATAGACTTATACGGCGTTTAAGCATCCCCTATAGAAGCCCTTTAGCGTACGCGTGCGTTAGAGCATCCTTAAGAACCCTAAGTAGCTACTAGCTAGCGACATTAACCGTCTTATGCTAGTAATCGCTATAGAGATAAGGCAAATAAAGACGAGTATTATAAGCTAGTCCGCGGTTGTTAAGCACCTTACCCTTTAGTAGCGGACGTAGCTAAAGGAGGTTATAAGCGGTACTAATAAGGATCTTATTACCGCTCTAAGTAGCATAGTTACTAACAACACGTAGGCTATAATAGCTATAATTACGAACGCTAAGTAACGAGCTAACAATGCCGCCGTAGCGGCGCTATTAGATAAACTTGTTTAGTCTACTATAGCTATAGCCGCTATATAGATAATAGACGACGACGCTATAGATATTAAGGCTAGGCCCTTACTATAAGAGCTACACGACTCGGTGGACTTCCTATAACGATAGCGGACTCTACTACTAGTTATAAGAAGTATAAAGATATCGCAGTATATAGAACGCTAGCTAGTAATCCTACTAGTAATAAAACTAATTCTTACTATTATTAAGTTGTACATACGTACCTTATAATATACGACTATACGTTACGTAAGCGGCATTCGCCGCTACGCTCGGCGTCGTATTATCTACGTATTATTAACGACCTTACCTAAGGTCTAGAGCTAGGCTATGCCTTAGTCTTCCCTAATAATTACCTCCCTCCTCTAAAGAAGACGTCTCGGCTCCTACGACCGTCTTACGTTTAGCCTACCGAGCGTAGGCCTAGTCTTTATCCGGGGCTACTTTCTTTATTAACTTCTTAATATAGCGTTTACATCGCAACGCGCACTCTATTTACGCATATTAATTGTTGCTTACGGTTCTACTACGGGTAGCTACGTTTTAGCGGGTCCTTTATAGTTAAGGGCAACCGCTTATAGGTAGGTGTTATTAATGTTTTCGCTACGAACTTTTCCTCTACCCTTCTTTAACTTTATTAACGCTCCTCTCCTACGAACAACATATTAAACTCTAACGATACTTAAGACTCTCGTAAGCGCACCGCACGCCTCTACTATCTCTATAATCTCTTATTAAGAAGCAAGCTTCTAGCTTACGAGCCGCTTATTATATACTCGTATACATTATTAGACTAGTAAGCGAGTCGTAATACTACTACGACGTGCTCCTTAGCAGCCGGCTATTATGCTAAACCTTCCTCCACGCTCTAAGTAGGATACCTAGGGCATAGCAGTAGCGTACTACGAGCGCTACTTACCGTACGCGTACGATAGTAGGTTACTACGCTCCTTGCTTACTAGGCTTCTACTAATCGCCTATCTAGTTAACGAGCATTACTATAATAGGGTAATAACT